>JAJMCY010000131.1:0-27304 GCA_030565755.1 Ascobotryozyma cognata
CAATACAACTATAAAATTGATACTAAATAACAAATGAAATAAAATTGCCTAAACAATTAAAAAATCGAAATTTAGTTAGAAATATACCATAAAAAAAAAAAAAAAAAATAACAGAAATAATCAAGATACATATAAATAAGACGTTACCAAGGAAAAAAGATAAAAAATGACGTTAAAACAAAAAAGGTGCAGGGTTTACAATATAATAAGAATGCTATTATAATCGTTAATTAATTAAAAATATATAAAAAAAGAATCAAATTCAATTTAAAAAAAAAAGCAAAAAAAGACTTTGCTTTAAGTTAAAAGACAAATTGTTACAGTTGGTCATACTACAGATATTATCATTTTATAAGATATTTCGCTAAGCATTTAAGTATTAAAATCAAATAGTACAGGTAAATGAAAAAGCAGATGAAATAAAAACTAAGTTGCCAAGGTAATGTAAATAATAAAGATGTTTATTAAGTATGTTTGGGTTGATACGTTGAAATGATAAATTTATTTCAACAGAAGTTATAGAAATTCAAATCAACAGAAAAAAAAAAAAAAAAAAAAAAAAAAAAAAAAAAAAAAAAAAAAAAAAAAAAAAAAAAAAAAAAAAAAAAAAAAAAAAAAAAAAAAAAAAAAAAAAAATAAGACAAAAAAAAAAAACATGAAAAACAATGGGTGATTCATCATCAGAATCTTCATATGCCGGATCAGCGTGTTCTAGAGCTAATGAAATAGCAAACGAAGAAGAGGTTTCTGAACGTATTGCTAAAGCATTTGACTCGTCTACATTGGATAGAGTATTAGCTTTACAAGCACGTACTTCTGGATTAATACATGCAAAAGCTATTGAGATTCGAGAGATTGATAAAAAAGCTGCAAACAGACTAGAAGAAATACAAAAAATAATTTCCGAGGGATCACAAATTGCGAAACGGATTCATGCGGAATTAGAAAAATTGCAAAGAATAACTAACAATTTGGATACAATTGTTACAACCAAATGGCCTATTGAGTCGCAAACTGCTCGAGAAAAAATTTACGGATCCTCTTCTACTTTATAAGATACAATTGATTCATATACGATATATTACGCAAATGTTCATATCATATTCTAATTTCTTATACTTTTAACACTAGTTATAATCTACGTGTATTTCTATATGAGTTCTATTGTTAATACATTAACTGCAATGATGGACATGATTATAGTAAATATAGAGCTACATACATACATATATACATACATATATATATATATATATATATTCTTTATTTATTTTAGCTTTGAATATAATATATATTTGTAAATAAATCCAATAAATTAATTTTACTTCATATTATTGATTATTTAATAATTGTTTTATTGTTTTATTGTTTTATTGTTTTATTGTTTTATAATTATTATCTATTATAGTTTCTAATAATAAAAAATATGATTAAGATATATCATCATAGCAACAACGAATATAATATCCGATTACATAAAACATTCGACACAATTACTAATTACATATAAGCCAATCACAAGTACAGTTTTTTCCTTATAATTTATTTCTTTTATTTTACATTATATACATGACAACGACAATCGAAACAAGTAAATAATAGTAAAAATAGTAAAAATAATAAAATAAAAATAAAAAAATAAAGTAGATAGATAATTACGAGTTGATTTACTAAATTTATTTTAATTTTTAAAAAAAATTTAAAGTAGAAATAATAAATCAATAAATAAATAAAATAATAGAATTTACGATGCTGTGGGATCCGGCATTTGAAAGGACACGAAAATACGAGGTGGGTAAGAGAATATGAATATCTCTATTTATTCATTATTTGTTTAGTATTACTTTTAATACTATTTAAATTTAAATTTAAATTTAAATTTAAATTTAATATGTACTATTTTTTTATTATCAAGAAATATATTAATACTAAAGTAATTACATATAGGTTGTAGACCCTGATCCAGTATTTGGAAAAGTTTTAAGATATTTTCGTATACATGATTATGCATTAATTGTTGGTGGTGCATTAGCACAAATTGGAATGACAAGATTTTATTTTTTTCGAAAGGTTGGAAAACCTGGAAGATTTACTAAAGAATTTGCACAAAAATCATTTCAAAGTGTATTATATCCAAATATAGCGATTGGAGCTGGAATTGGTTTTTTTGCAGCATTTATGTTTTCATATGCAAGACTTACAGGTCAAATCCCTAATGAACGTGAAGTTAAAAAGGATAGATATGAAGTTAAGAGTCGACTTGCTAAGGGTCTTCCAGCTTATCCTACATCTTCACTTCCTGTTCCTACTCAACAAGTTTCAGCACATATGTCATATAATCATGGTGGCCTTATTGCAGTATTTTTCCCTTGGTTTAATTTTGTTAATCATCCATATCATTATCATGACTTATCTCGGTATTACGAAGTTCGTGCTGGGGAGGAAAACTGGCCAAAGCCTTTGAGTCTTGAGAAGAATTAGGTTTTAATATGTATATGTATATGTATATGTATATATATATGTATATGTATATGTATATATATATGTATATGTATATGTATATATATATGTATATGTATATATATTTATATTGTATGTATATGAGTAAATAACAAACAGATTACAGTATTTGAATAATTATATTTTATATTTTATGTTTATTGTGTATTGTATGTGTATTCATTTTATTATTTTAAACAGGATACTAACAAATACAAATTAAAACATAAAATTACTAAGCAATTAATAACATCATATAGCATTGTATACTGATTTTATACACGATGAAAAAAAATTATATAGATAAAAATTATATATAGTATATAATAAATAATATAATATATTTTTTTTATTATATTGCATACATATTGCATACATTATATAAATTTTTTTTTTTTTTTTTTTTTTTTTTTTATAAAATTATATATATATATATATACTTCTGATTATTGCTATATAATAAATTGCAATTACAATTGTATTTTAATTTATAAGCATTTATTTTAAAATTTATTTGTTTACTTTTATTTATATATATATATATATAAATAAATAAATAAATAAATAAATAAATAAATAAATAAATAAATAAATAAATAAATATTTTTGTATACCATTTACTAGTCAAACCACAATCATTCTCTATTAGGCATTTTTGAAGCATATATATATATTCTTTATTAGGCAATTTTTTCTTAAAAAGTTCCAAAACATTTCAAAAGGTTCTAGAAGCTTCTAGAAGGTTCTAGAATATATTTTGCTTTGTTTACTTTTGTTTATTATTATTTTTTCCTATATATATATATATATATATATATATATATACATGCTTTTATAATGAACCAAGATATTTTTGTTTCTCTTCTCCTCTCTAGAGAAAACGAAAACGAAAACAAAGAGGCAAATATAAATGAGCCAGAAGTTCAAACTGGTTTTGTAGCTGACAGGTATTACACTATTATTTGTTTACATATTGTTTATATTATTGTTTACATATTGTTTATATTATTGTTTACATTATTGTTTACATCATTCACATTATTATTTATGAATTACTGACTTTTAATCTATTAGCTCCAATCTCGCAAGCAGAATATCCCGTATTACTGCTGAAAGAGGTAGTTTTATACACCTTACAGAAGATGGTTTGAGGAACGAGATTGAACAGGAAAAGAGTTCACATGATCAAGGTTCATTGATTAAAGATAACACTATTAATGATAGAGTCAATGGAAATCCAAACAACACAGATAATGTTAAAGATGTTGAAAATGAAAATATCAAATATGCTAAAAACGAAAATGGAAATGAAAATAAAAATGAAAATGATACCGAGGAAACAATTAATAACACAATGGCCGATAACTCAAATGAGAACGGCGATAAAGATACATTTAGTAATGATGCAAACTCATTTTTAGATGAAAAAACAAAACAAGCATTGAAAAATAACAAAGCCTTTATTAAAGCACGGCAAATACTTTCTGATAAAGTAGCTGTTGCTAGGAATGAAGCCGCTTTAGCGTTAGATTATATTTCCTTATTAATATCTTCCGCTAGACCCTCTGCCGGTGCAACTTCAATGTCTCCAATGTTAAAAGAACGAGTCCCAATAGGATCCCTTGGTGCTCACAAGTCTTTTGAATCAACTGATATTTTAGCTAATTCCGATAATTCAAATATCTGTCGTGGCTGGAAAATACAATCCTTAAATGATGCAGTGAGTACTTTAAAAAAAGTTGAAAATAAACTATCCACATCTATATCTCATGAAAAAATATATTGGGACCAAATGTATAAAATAGCTTCTGCTGGCGGTAAGCTACGTAGAATGTGGCCAGTTGGCTCTTCACAATTTTCCCAAATTCATTCAACTGTAAATTCCACAAATACTTCGTCAATAGCTGCCCAAGAAGATCGAAGTTTTGCAATAGATTATGGCTATGGACTTTCTTCCACCTCCCGTTTTTCAGGTGTTGCTCCTATTTGTTTTGATAAACTAAATGGTTCTGTACATTTAAAAAAAAAAATTGCAATTGATAGATATATCGCAATTTCTGTTTATAGAGATACAAATCAACAAAATTCTGATGTTGATACGGTTAAAAAATTTGCATTTAATTCAGAACCTGATTCTGACATTCATTTCAAAAAAACTGCTGAATATATACATGATCGATATTTAGATTTCAAAGACAATTCAAATGATATTCTCTTAGAAATTAAGAATGCCCAAGATTCTCTTTTTGAAGAAGAGTTGTTTAATGATTTACTAATAGAAGCAAAATCACTGCAAAGTTTAGGTGTAAAATTTACTTCAAATGAAATCAAATTTAAAATCTCAAAAGATATAATTATTTCCATTTTTATGAAAGAAGCTCGAAGCACTTTTAATGATGATAATTATAAAGAAAATGTTGATAATACACATGATAATGAGTCAAGTACAAAAAACTCTGATTTAAAATTAGCTCAAGTGATAAGTTCTTTGCTTCATCTATTTCTATCGAATCGTCACAAAAGAACATTTAACAAAATAAATCAACCTACTTCTGTTCATAATTTAGCTCGTTCTTTAAATTTATCTTTCGCACAATCGTCAAGTTTAGCTACTAATTCATCACCACTTTTATCCAATTCGTCTATTCTTTCACCATTAATATCACAAATAAATCATTATAATTGGATGACAAAAATAATATCTATATTTGAAGATCATTTTACAACATTAAATAAGGCTGGGATTAAAATTAAATTAAATAAAGAAAAATATACTAATATAAAGGAATGGATTACTAGAGCTAAGGAAAATCCTCGTTTCTTCGATAAAATATTTTTAGATTTTCCTTCTGCTCCCATGTCAACAATTTCTCTAGAAATCGATGAAACATTTCTAATATCTATTATTGTGCGTTCAGAACTTCAATTATCTTCTTTATTTACAGCTGAATTATATGAGACACATTCTGATCCAAACAAGTCTTTTCTATCAGATTCTAGCCATCCAGCTTTATTCTTCTCTTCTCTGCCTAAGAAGAATGAAAAAGGTAATGCTGAGTCGAACTTAAAGGCTGTCTCAGATTTTTCTGATTTATTAGAAGTGAAATTTTGGATTGAATATATCATTATTTTGTATATTAAAACTAAAGCAATGGATTTTGGTTATAGTCTTTTTGGAAGAGGACTCTCAGATCCTTCTGGTAAACAATGTATTTCAATAGGATTTTCACAAACAAATGATGGACTAATTCTTTTTCTGAATGATAGAAAAAATGAAGTTTCGTGGGGAGCAGAACCAACATCAATATGGGATACATTAAAATCAAAAATAAATTAGGTTTTTTTTTTTTTTTTTTTTTTTTTAAAAAAAAAAAAAAAAGATATAAAAATAAAAATACGTGCGGTTTATGACTTTTATATTACACATTTTTTTTTAACCGAAATGACTAGAATAAATTACATTGATTATCTACATTAATGAATAAATATGAATAACATTTTTTTTTTTTTTTTTTAAAAAAAAAAAAAAATTTAAATAAAAGTATAAACAAAATTAATTGAAGGGAGGTACTTTCTTACAAATACAATAAATAAATAAGCAATTTAAAGGGATGTAATTTTTTTTTTTTTTTTGAATTACTCTTGAATATTTGAATACTTAATATTTAAATATTTAGGTTGATCTAAATATTCAGAAAGTTCATCTAAAATTTCAGCAGTTTCTTCAGGTTTTGCTATCCAAGCTGTACAAGCAGCCATACGGGCCTTAAAATCATTAGCACCTAATGATGCAAACTGATCGCCAATATGTAAAGTTTCATTTTCTTTTATACCTTTAAGATAATTTTGTAAACATTTTACTCCATATCTTTTATCACCAATATCCACCCATACATCACTACCTCCATTAAATGCGCAAAATCCAATTTTATCAGAATATGGGGATACTTCAAGTCTTTTTTGTGCTGCAAGAACAGTTTCTTCTAATTGTTCTCGACGTAAACTTTTACCAAAAACTGGATTTAAACCTACAGCTCTTTGTTTTCTAATTACTTGTGCAGGTAGTTTTAAAGAAGTTTTGCATGATTGTAAAACCATTTCCGCTATGTCTAATAATTCATTAATATCATTTTCTTTCCAATGTTTCATTTCAGGTAAAAGCCATTCTTCTGGTTCTATCCATTCTAATTCTCCTTTAATGCCATTATAACGATATAAATAATTTGATTCTCCACCCATAATAAATAAGTTCATTTTTTGTGAATCAGATAACACAAAAGATCTGTATATTCCTTTTAATAATTCTCCTAAACGTTCATTATATCTTTCTCCAGTTCTTTCATGATAGCCTGCAGCAGTAACAATTCCAACATACATTCCTCTTCTAAGTATGTCAATTATACGTGGAATAATTGGACTGTCTTCTGTTAAAGATTGTCCATCATCATATAAAGTTAAATCACCATCGAATGTGATTAATTTTAACTTTTTCTCTCCCCATGCGAGACTCATAATTTGTGCTGTATTTAAAATTAATCTTATATCATTAAAGCTTGGACTTACTAATCTTCTAGATGAGATTGCATAACGTTGATCATGGGCTTGAAAAGCTAATTCTAACGGTAAACTTGTGAAAAACATACCAATAGATGGCACTAATTGTTTTAAAAGAGATCTTTTAGGTGCATTTGCATTTTGACAAACAACTATTAAAGAATTAGTTATGAGTGTATATAAAGGCAATATGATTAATAATAATAATATAATTAAAATAGTAAAAGTATTTAATAAAGTGAGTAAAACAAGATAGTCAAAATTCTTACCAGCTTCATCGATCATTTTAGAAACATCATTAAATATTTCAGAATATCTTCGACGAGTTTCTTCAGTATGTGCTGAACTAGTCATGTCACCAAGTATATACATATTACTTTCCGCATGAAGAACAAACGGAACCTAATTAGTTAAAATATTATTCAAAAATAATAATTAAGATTATTATTTACATATTAAACAAAAAAAAACAAAAAACAAAAAATTAGATATTAACCATCGTCAAGTAACCAAAAAACATAAAAACATACAGCAAGAAGTCCCTTCATCCATTCTATAAATTCATCTCTTTTATGTGTTTTAAGTGCATCTAAAATCAAATCCAAAAATACGTTAAATTTGTTTTGCTTAAAATAATATTAACAAAAATTATAAATAAATCCCTTTTAATTATCAGAAATGTTTTATTTTAAACATACATTCAACTCGATATCTAAAATTTATTAGTTAGCGTTATTATATTATTATATTATTATATTATTATTATATTAATATATTAATAAATTAATTAATTAATTAATTTATTTTTTAAAAATTATTATTTATTTTCCTTACCTTGAAGTCATACTCACTTTTTCGTAGTACAAATTTGCTTATATTTTAAAATTTAATGTTATTTATTTAATTTATCTTTATTTTTCCCTTATCTTGGTATAAACCGCTAATAGTCGATTAGTAACAAATCAACTACGACTTATATAATCAATAAATTATAAAAATAAAATAAAATAAATAAATTTATCATTACATAATATATATAGAAATGAATATATTGTAATAATAATAAACTTAGTTTCTAAACCAAAATTGATGTAAGATATATATATACATATATAGATAAACCGTGTATTTTATTAAAATAGATAAAAAAATAGTCATATAAATATATATAAGTGTCTTTTTCCTATTTTCTACATTTTAATTTGGTAAAATCCAAATTTTATCCAAGTAGAAAAAAAATTTCAAAAGTAAAAGTTCAGTTCGTAAATCATAAAATAAAAATAGTAGTAAAACAATAATAGAAATAAACCATATATAATCCAAAAGCAAACCCAAAAAGCAAACCCATAAACAAAACAAAGAAAACAGTAAAAAATTGACAAAAAAACAAACAAACAAACAAACAACCAAACAAAAGCAAAAACAAAAAAAAAAAAATTTGAAAGCCTAAAAAAAAGGCATCCAACCTATATACATCTGACTTAAATTATGGTTACTTGTAGCTTGGGATATCAAATAGTTAACCTGCCCCTCAACACTTAAAGGCAATGCATCTTGCTCACCTTTCCCACGAATCTTATCTGTAATTCTTGATAAAGCAAATTCTGCACGCGACTTACCTATTTGTTGAGAACTTTTATTTCTATGCCCACCGGACCATTCTTGGAATGGATCATATATAAATGTTTCAAGAATACTAATTAATGAATCTTCATTTTCCCTTAATATTCTCATAGTAATTTCAGAAGATTTGCGAAACGTCCCTTCATACCCCGAAACACCTAATCCATCTACCATATTTTGTGTTAATCTGAATGGAACCTTTTCAGGTTGGTCAAGTGTTTGGCCTTTATCAAATAGACAATTGAAATCAACATGCATTATTTCACCAGTATGCTCACTTATCAAAAGATTTTCACAATGTCTATCGCCAAGTCCAAGTATATAACCAACAAAGCTCATAACTGCTAAAGTTCGGGCATACCTATTACGTGCATTATACCAAGCGCTTGGTTCAGGAAATGTTTCAATAAACCATTCGTGAAAAATCGGGCGATGCTCTTTAAGTATAATCGTAACAAATGCTTCATACATATCATCTACTGCTTGTCTTTTTAATACTTCCTTGATCTTACCATAATCTAGTTTAATACCTCTTGTCGCATATAAGTTAGAAATAATACATCTCAATGTAAGAACATTATTAACCCATTCAATTAATCCGCATTCTTCATTAAGAACAGTAACATGATAAGTTAAGATCTTTAAGTTTCGTACACTAGAACTTGAATCTCGGTTTAAAAATTTGTTCACAACATTAGCAAATTCTTGCAAACGAGCATCTTTTCGTAAATCATCTTTAGGCTTACACAAAAAACTATACTTATATCCATCATTTCCAATCAAAGTGATCTTTCGAGGCTTTTGAAGTGATTTCATAATTTCAACTTGAGGTAGTACCCCTTCTATATACACTAAAGAAGTAAATGGAAATGGAACATGCTTATAAATATCCTCTTGTAAAGACGGAAGTATCATGTTTAATTGCTTTTTAATAGGCATCACTAGTTTACAAGGAAGACAAGATGAGGAAAAACCCAGTTTAGTAATTTGCGTGCGAGAGGTGTTATCAGGAGGCTTTTTTTCACAAACTTTAAGTAAATTATTAGTGAAATCTATTGCAGATTCAATAAGTTCCTTAATATTTTCATCTTTAGCACTATGTGCGATGACATCTTCCATAATCTTCTTCCCTATTGCTACCCTCTGCTTATCCTTCGATTTTAAAACCGCCGTGAAATGCCAAAGAGCTTGACTAGGATAATGAATAATCAATCGGGAAATTGTACCCCCTAATACCGATTTTACTTCTTTATTAGGATGAATGATCCTTGATAAGATATATGGTAAAGATACAAAAAAAATATATGCTGGTAATTGTTTAAATACATCAGATATTTTTCGATTAACTTTTGCAAGATTATTTTTTTGTGCTTCACGTAACCATATAAACATTTCACTATTATTCTGTTGTTTGCTAGTAGTGTTAGCAAGATACATATAATCATGGGCAAAGTCAAGCCAAATAGTTAAAAGTTTTGGAAATGTTTGATAAATATGTTTAATACCAAACAATAAAGAGTTTGCATAAGAAGCACATATCAGTCTTATATATTCTCCAGATTGAGTTTGCTCATTCCGTTTTTTTGAAGGAAGTGATTTCTCTGCCTCAAATATCTTTAATAAGTATTTTCCTAAATAATAATGACCACTTTCAAAATTATTCAGCTCTGTAATTACATCAACATATTTTGTTCTAATAAATTTTATATTACTTTGGCATGAGCTATCAAGCCATCTTGCATATAATAGTTTTAATTTTGCTTGTTGTAAATGTTGAACTTTCCCTTTATCATTTGAAAAATAAGGTCCTATGGAAAAATCGGACGCATGAGACATTATAATAGGGCTCTTTGCTATATCCTTATTTATGGCTTGACCCAAAAGATGGACGGCCTCTCGATGACGACCTTCATACCAGTATAGCTTCGCAGCTTCAACTGATACTAAAGGATAATTGTACTTCTCTGCTTTAAGTAAAAAATCATAAGCCTGAGAATTCTCGCCTGACTTTCTAGCTAGTTTTGCGTTAACGTACCAACTCTCTCCTAAATAAAAATCATAGTGGGTTAATGGAGATAACTGTACAGCATACCTTTGTGCAGTTAGTAAACTTCGTTTTGTTTTATAATGTGGTCCAATAATTGCAAGCTTTTTAAACAAATTTTTATTTAAGGAATCTTCATATGAACTTCCAAATAAAGAAATCTGTTCAATATCAGAAAGGCAATGTAGTTGCACTAAAGACCCGTGGCATTCTTGTAAAGAAATAGTATGTTTTTCTGCCAATTTAGAAGCTATTTTAAAGCGAGCATTATACAATGCTTTAGCAATTTTACATTTATCTTTTTCTAAGATTGATAGGAAAACATTCCCAAGATAAATATTGAAAGAATTCTGCTGTATATTGTATTTTTTACTTTTTTGAATCCAGACTTTCAATTCATCCCATTTTCCTAAAGACCAACATGATTCCGCGGCAAAATCGTACCATTTCGAAGGAATATCTTTATTTGACATGTGATTTTTAATTTTTATTAATAAATCTTCATACTTGCCTGATTCGGATAGGCATGTAAGAAGATCAAAGATAACTTCTTCGTCATTTGGAACCTTATTTAAAATGACTTCATAACAAGACTGTGCATTTTCCCAGCGACCAAATTTTCTATGCTCCAAAGCTTCCTGGTCCCATTTTTGAAGCAAATATTGACCAGTAAACTTCTCTTTTAAAAAGGTCGAATGAGGGTTCATGCCTTCTGCATCTTCGTCGTCGAAAGAAATAGTAGGAAATATTGTCGCTAGTCCTTCCAAAGCATCTGGATCATCAATATCACCGTACATCCTTTGTAATATTCTGTACATTTCGTTTAATTCCTTAGGAGAAGCTTTTTCTTTTTTACTGCGTATGTGCTGCTCCCAATAAAATATTGCACGTCGATAAGACTTACAAGCAAATGCGCGAACTGCAACTAAATCATGAGGAATGTTTGCCAAAAATAATTCTACTTGCTTTATACCAGTATCAGATTTAATACTTTCGATTGTTTTGATTCGCATGTGGCTGGATTTCATTTTGTCAATTAAAGTTCCAGTAATATATTTCTGCTTATTTCTAATCCAATTTCCTAAATATTCTATGACAGAAAATATGTCTTGACTTGCAAGTAAAGCGGCGTCTTTTAATCTATTATTTGTTTCTTCTATAGAAAATTTCAATATATATAATACTTCATCTAAAACATTTTGGGACAATGATTTATCACTGCTTAAAATTATATGTAGAGCAACCGGAGGCAATAAAAAACGGGCAATATTAATATTTTGTTCCTTAATTATCTTTGTACAAATAAGAAAAAGACTTTTAGCGTTTTCATTTTGAGCATGTGAAAGAAGTGTGAGAGTAAATGATTGTAACCAGGATGTATAAGTCTTTTCATTTTCAAATATAGGGAAAGGCTTATTCACAGGCTTATAAACTAGTACTTTATATTTTGTACTTAAAAGAGGAGTAAGAACAGTTTTAGTTGACTCTGAAGTTTCTTTCCATAAAGACAAAGCATAAGAATCCCCAAGATAGGAGCTTCCCTTAAATATTTCTGAATTAAGACCACAAAACTTCAAAAGTTCTTGTAATGCAAATCCTAATAAACTTTGATTCATCGTATCTTCCGAAGATTTAAAAGCATTAACAAGGTAATTTTCTATAAAATAAAATACAAATCTCATTGTTTCATGAGAATCGTTAAAATTATGCACAAGTAAAAATTCATCCTTCCCAGAGGAAAACTCGAGCCTAGTGGGATTCACTGCTCCTATGATTCCTAAACAAGTGACACTAAGTATAGAGATATCAGCGTTAGAATGAAAGTATTTTTCACAACAATCTAATAAAGTTCGATATAATCTAGAAATAAGTTCTGAAGGAACTTCACTTGAAAGTTCACGAGATATATAATCTAATGAAGTTTTAAGCCAATCTCTTAACTCAAGTAAAGCTTGCCTTGCTACTATCGAATTGTCATCATTACATCTATCCAAATAAGTATTAAGAATAACTCGTTCTGCTACCAAAGGTGTCACAAGGTTTGCCACCTTTACAGAATAAGTGCGAAATAAAGAAAAGTCAGGTAAAGGCGGTATACTTTTGCTTGTCAAATTTCTAAAAATGAAAGAGTTTTCAATGACTAAAAAATCCAAAATATTTTTAATTATTTCGTGACACTCATTTGTAATAAAAGAAAAGCTTTGACAAATTTGAGAGAAAGTGAGACAAACCATATTTTTAAAATCAGACGGATCCAAAGCCTTTAGCATTTGAAACCATGCATTGAAAACATATAAAACTAGCACGTCATTGTTGATCGCAGATTGAAGGCAAGCGATAAATTGTGGTAACACAATTTTTGCATTTTTTGTATCAGAAATTGACATTAATTTACCAATTCCTTTAAGAATATGAATTTTTTCGTCAAGGTGATAGTTAGTATTAATTGTATGAAACTCAGTCAAAAAAAGATTAACAATTCCTAGGATATAAGAATCTAAAAACTTATTTAAAAATGCTTTACAATCTTTTTCCGAAATATCCTTTATGGGCATTTTATAATTATTAGTATGAGCTGCAACTATAATCAAAGCTTTATCAATTCGTGTACTTAAGCTGACATCGTCATAACTATACATTTTAAGAAGCTCTACACTAGGAATAATTGGATTTGATTTTATTAATGATTCAAGACTTGTAGAACTAAAATAGTCTGAAGTTTGAACTAATATTTTCATTGCATTAATCTCTGGATTAGGGGCATCAAGAGTTAATAACACAGGTAAAATATAATGAATATAATTAGTACACAAGTTTTTAACATCCGTATTAGATGCATTAGAAATTGATTCAACAATTTCAATGTTGCCAGCTGCGACTAAATAAGGAAGCGTATATTTTTGAGTTCTAGTATAAAAATCGAAAACTGGAATTTTTAGAAATTCGCATAAATTCTGAATAAGTTGTGGTAATATTCTTGAACTTTTTACAACGTAAACAGCGATTGTTTTCCAAAATTGAGATAATAAATTCCAACCATTTACTTTTTTAGCTTTGCATAGTCTTTGTAGTTCATTAAATGCAGAAGCAACATTAAAGCAGTTCTTATTCCCCAAAATGCTAACAAGCTGAAATAAAACAAAGTTAAGATCCTCGCCTTTAGAAGCTTCGGCTAACAAACCCAGCAGCATAACTAAACCTTCAATTAAATATGCAGATTCAGAATTTATGAATTGACTAATATTTTGAAAAAGAAACTTTCGATTAATAGCTGAAGATTCAAAAGGATGATTAATGAAAGCAACAATTAAATGAGCATTAGATATCCTTAATTCCCTTAGACTGCTTTTAAAACCCGAGAGTGCCCATTTTCCTATAGTATAATCTTCCAATGTAGGAGGAATTATGTGATGTAAAGTTCGACGTAAAGAAATCGAAGTTTTTACTCTTAATATATCCAGAGAATTAAATTCATCTAAAGAAATTATTGTTTCAAAAATCTTATAAAAAATCTGTGGGTCTATACTAGAATAGTCAGTAGAAAACTCCTTAAGATTTGAAAAATACGAAGCATCGCATAAAGCACAATGTCGTTTCGGAGTAAGTACAAGTGAGCCAGCATAAGCGCAACCTAACTTTCCTATTAAATCTACTACTTCACATTTGGATTGTGTTGATAAATTTTTGAAAGTATCTGATTTTAAATAAAGTAATAATTCATCTAAAGTAGAAATGAAATCAGTTTGAATGGTAACATAAATGAGTTGAAAAATAACTTTTATTAAAGTGAAATCTTCTTTAACATTTAAGTCTTCAGGATTTGTTATGCGTACTTCGTTCTGCGACGAATCGTTTGATGTAGAAGGAGTAGATTGTGTAGAAGTAAGTGAAGAATTTATGTTATGAACAGTTTTTTTTTTATCTTTTTGAAGCAAGGCTTCAAATTTTGATATGAGAAGAATTCTCTGGTTTTCGAGCAAAGGATTTTGACATTTATCAATAGTAGAAGAAAAGGACTGTGAAAAGGATTGGTTAGATTTGGATAAAGAGGGATTGATTAATTTAGCTATAGTTTTAAATATAGACAAGCTGTCAGAGGAGAAATATTGTTTCAAATGATTGAGTTCATTTTGTTGTGTGTTTGTGTTTGTGTTTGTGTTTATGTTGGTATTAGTATTAGTATTAGTATTTGTATTGATATTAGTATTCAGCGTAGATGGGAGGTGATTTGTATTTAAATTATCTGATGATAAGAGAGACAGTATTGGAGACCAATTATTAGTTATAATTGTAATAAATTCTAAATTAAATAAAGAATTTTCAGTCATTAAATTCATTATTGAAAACATAATAGAAGAAATTATATTTTCAAGAGAAGAAATCCAATCAGCCTGAGTAGATAAACAATTTGCTACACAAGAAATTGCAAGTTCTATAGAAAAAGAGTTTGGATTTGATAATAAAAAATTTACAATTTTTAATAATTGTAGTCTAAAATGTGAAAAGTCATTTTTAGGATTTAACAAAAAACATTGTAAATAATTCAAATCAAAATCCGTTTTACCAGAAGAAGAATGTCTATCAGAGGATGAACTTATTAAATTTTGTTTGATATTATCAAGAGCATATAATAACTTCCATGTTTTTTTAATTATTCTGCACAGAAATAAAGAATCAGTATGTTGCTGAAAAAATGGGATATTAGTATCATTGTTTATTGGATTATATTTAATAGACGAAACATCAATTAAATTTATTAAGGAATATAAAGCGTCATCACAGTAAATGAAATTTGGTAAATTAAAATTTTTAAATGATAAAACTGTACAGAATTTGTATTGAGAGTTTAAATAAATGTTCGGCAGTATATTAAAAAAATTAATAAAGGACGACAAAGATTTGGATAGCAACAGCAATGTGTGATTTAAAATTAAATCTATGCTTGAAATACATTTCCATAGTTTATTATTAGTGCATAAAATTGAATAAATGCATCTAATTGTCTCCAACACTTTTGAATTCAACTCAATAGAAGCTTCTGAAGAATAGAAAATTCCGGTTAGTGGTAGTATAAACAGAAAAATTCCTTCGCCGAGTACGTTTATATTAGTAGAGTTGTTTATGTTAGCATTATTAGCATTGTTAGCATTATTTGTATTATTTGCATTATTTGCATTATTTGTATTATTTATAGTAATAGCATTTATGTTTGTACTAGTAGCATTAACAGCATTAACGTTATCAAATGCACCCCCATTCGACTCAAACTCAGAACTAAACTTTCGTTTCCGGTCAAAGGAAAAAGAAAAATTCTTCTCGTCATTGCTAATAAAATCATCATCCACTGGAAATAAAACAATTTCTGGATACGCGGTTAAAATAAAACAAAGCGCCTTTAAACTCTCTATAGCTCGTAAAACAATCGATTTACTATTTAAACGAAATTGTAAATTCTTAGATAATAATAAATACAATGGAACAATTCCCTTTTTAATAATTTCTTTCAATAGTTTATATAAAACTTTAATATTTTCACTATCATTCTTGTTGCTATACAAATTTTTGTAAATTTCACCATTAGAAAAGGCATCAATAATTTTTTTAAGATTTTTATCAAATGCATTTAATAATTCAATACTAATAAATTTAGAATTATTATAATTCTCTGAAGTTAACCATTGGTAAGATGAGTTCATAGTTGGATAATGTTTGAGAATTGTTTGAAGGATTATTTATGTAGGTAAAACACTAGTCACGTGAGAGTGTTTACACAACATATAACCTATACCCGATACCCTTACGGGTATCGGGTATAAATATTACATAAGACAAAATAATACCCAGGTAATACATATACAAGCACGTGCTTCATTTCTAGACACAATCCTTATTTTCTTTACTATTTTATTTATTGTATTTTATTATTACTATGTTTGTTTATTCTCATCGTACAGGAAAACTAGAAAAATAGAACAAATAAAATAAAAAAAAAATAAAATAAATAAAAAATAAAATAAATAAATAAATAAATAAATAAATAAATAAATAAATAAATAAATTAAAATAAAAATAAAATAAAAATAAAATAAAACATAAATAAAAATAAATAAATTAAATATTAAAAATAAATACAAACAAACAAACAGTGTACTCGCCACAAATGTCTGATAAAACAATTATAGATAAACCCGATCATGAACGTGATGCGGCTTTTTCTAAGGCAATGCACGGAAAAAATTCTACAGCTAAACAAGGATTTTCAGCAATTCTATCAAAAAATGTAGAGGCTCAAAGTGCAGCTGTATCTGAGTATTTTAAACATTGGGATGATAAAAAGCCGGGCGAAGGAGAAACCGAGGCAGACCGAAAGGTGTGTAGCATTTGTTATTATTATTATATTATTATTATATTATTATTATATTATTATTATATTATTATTATATTATTATTATATTATTATTATATTATTATTATATTATTATTATATTATTATTATATTATTATTATTTGCAATTAATAATCAATTCGCGTTTATTAATAATTGCTACTATTTTAATTTCACTGCTGACTCTGTTTAGAATAGACTAAAAGAATATGCCACCTTGACAAGACACTATTATAATTTAGTTACCGATTGTAAGTTTAGGGAGTTTTTTTATGCATTATAAATAATTATATGCATTATAAATAATTATATACATACATACATACATACATACATACATACATACATACATACATACATACATACATACATACATACATATACTATAATAATCATATACCTATTAACACGCCTAGTTTACGAATATGGCTGGGGATCATCTTTCCATTTTTCTAGGTATTACCCCGGAGAAGCTTTCCGTCAAGGTATTGCAAGACATGAGCACTATCTTGCTTACAAAATGGGAATTAAGCCAGAATGGAAAGTATTGGATGTTGGTTGCGGTGTAGGGGGCCCTGCACGCGAAATCTGCAGATTTACTGACTGTAGTATTGTTGGTTTAAATAATAATGATTACCAAATTGAAAGAGCAGAATATTATACTCAAAAAGCTGGTCTTTCTGATAAGATTTCATTTAAGAAAGGTGATTTTATGCAAATGGATTTTCCTAATAATACATTTGATGCTGTCTATGCTATAGAAGCAACTGTCCATGCTCCTTCATTAGAAGGTGTTTATAGTGAAATATATAGAGTCCTTAAACCAGGTGGAACATTTGGCGTTTATGAATGGGTAATGACTGATAAATATGATGCTAATAATCCAGAACATCGTAAAATTTCTTATGGTATCGAAATTGGTGATGGAATTCCACAAATGGTAAAAGCTGAAGTTGCTAAAGCTGCTCTTAAATGTTCAGGCTTCATAGTTACTTTGGCAGATGATCTTGCTGCTCGTCCTGATAAAATCCCATGGTATTATCCATTAAGTGGTGAATGGAAGTATTGTCGATCAATTGGAGATTTATTTACTTTAATGCGTACTTCTTGGGCAGGTAGATTAATAACTAGAGAAACTGTAGGAGCTTTAGAATGGGTTGGCGTTGCCCCTAAAGGTTCTAAAAAAGTTTCGATTGCTTTAGAAGATGCTGCTGTTAATCTTGTTCAGGGTGCTAAACTTGGTATTTTTACTCCAATGTTTTTATTTGTTGCAAAAAAGCCCGAACTTTGAGTTTATTATTATTATTTATTTATTTGTGATTGTGTTTATTGATTATTAAATAGTTATTATTATTGTAACATTATATTAAATTATACTACATCGAATATTTATTAAAATATACTACATTAAATATATTAATTATATTAAATATAACTAATACAATTAATATAATTAACACATAATATAATTACTAAAACAAAAACATCTATAATTTTAATATTAATAAAAGAAAAAAAAACTTTTGATACTTAAACGTCTACATTTAAATGCTTAAATTTATCTTTATTAAGCTTGCCATTTTTCACCAAATCAGAAGCAGTGTCTGTGAAAACTAATTTAACCTTTTCTGAATCATCCATTGAAAGATTTGAAAGTTTTGAAGCAACATCAGAAAGACCAAGATCATCTAAAGATTCTATTATTAAATCAATATCATTAAGAACAGCATCAATATGTTTAGGATCTGAGGCACTTGAAGAAGACTTTGGTAAAAGATAATTAGAATCTTTTGCAGCAGATTTAATTGTACGTTTTGATTTCTTTCTAGCATTTTTAGCTTGTTCTTTAGCCTTTTTATTTGATTCTTTCTTTTCCTTTTCTGCAGCTTCTAATTGTTGTTTAAGTTTTTTTTCTTCTTCTTCTTTACGTTTTGCTTCTTCAGCAGCTTGTCGAGCACCAGCTTCTCTTTCCCATTTCCTTTGTTCTTTTGCTTTTCTTTCAGCTTCTTTAAATAATTTAATTCTTGGATCAAGAGAAAGACAATCATCAACAAGTTGACGAAGTCTTGCAGTATCTTCAGTTTTATGTTTAGCACGTGAAGTTTTATTCTTACGTTCAATATGTCTTTTATTATCTCTATTATCAGAATCATCAGGTACATCTTCATCTAAATATTCAAAACTTCTCCAAGAATCAAAAGAATACCAAAAATTATAAAAATTATCAACATATTCTTTAGATGAATTTATATCACCAATAAACATTGGTGGTTGATTTGATTTTGAAAAACGAGCTTCAGCTTTAAATACTGGATCCCAAAGTTTAAAAAATTCATCAGATGAAGCTTTCTTTGATCGAGAAATTGAAGGTGGATTAACATTTGCAGCTTCATCAACAGAATCATATTGACGACGTTTAACTGGATCAGAAAGAATTTCCATTGATTTTTGAATACATTTAAAAAAAGAATCATCATTTAAATTATCACTACCTTTTTTATCAGGATGATGTCTTAAAACTTGACGACGATGAGCTTTTCTAATATCATCTTGAGTTGCTTTCCAACGATATTTTGAAATTCCAAGTACTGCATAATGATCTTGTGATTTCCAATCTTTTGGATCATGTTTTAACATTTTTGGATCTTCATATGTATCATACTCTAAATTATCATCATTTAAATCGTTACCATTTGAATTATTATTTTCTTGGTTACGAAGTCTTTCATTTTCAATTTTTTCATCTTCAGAGAATGTTCTTCCGTGTAACGTTCTTCTTGAGTGGGCTAAGTAATGCGGTCCGACTGGTTCTAAGGGTTTTGATTGGAAGTCTAAAAGTTAGTACTAATAATAATAAATACAAATTGAATTTATTCAATTTGTATTTAATAAGAGAAATTAATGATAAATAATAAAAGTAAATAATAAAAGTAAATAATAAAAATAAATAATAAATAGTTAATTAAGTAAAAATTGAAAAATACTTCAGAAAAACGTCACAAAATAGAGTGGCAAATTTAAAGAGTGAATAAATGCTATCTTTTCCTTAAATAAACAAAAATAAACAAAATAAATAAATAAATAAATAAATAATAATAAATAATAATAAATAATAATAATAAATAAATAAAAATAAATAAAAATATATAAAAATAAATAAATAAAAATAAATAAAAATAAATAATAATAAATAATAATAAATAATAATAAATAATAATAAATAATAATAATAAATAATAATAATAAATAATAATAATAAATAATAAATAATAATAAATAATAATAAATAATAATAAATAATAATAAATAATAATAAATAATAATAATAAATATTAATATACTTACCAGATAAAGGATTATGTAACTTAAAAGCCTGTCCTTTAGGCCAATCTGAAGGTAACGAAGAAAGAGTAGCCATTATATGTGAAATTCAATAAATTAATATAGTATTTAGGAATTTTTAAATATAATTATTTGTATATTTTTTTTATTTTTTTTATTTTTTTTTATTTAATTTTTTTTTATTTAAAAATTATTTTTCATTCTAAATAAGTATACCGGGTAACAAGTAATTACGTGTAATTAGATAATTATAAATAGCAACCATCGGTAAGTAATATTAATAGTAATTACCTAATATTCTAATAATATTAGGTAATTATTTAGATTATTTACAAATTGATTGTAATCCTTCTTACTTTGGAACGCTTCAATAAGAATTTGAGTCATGTTAGACTAACATTATGAACTAGTATTAGAAAATATAATATATATAGTATATTATTTGCATATTACTATATTATATTATATTATATTATTATATTATATTATATTATTATATTATATTATTATTAACATATATTATTAGAATATACTATTAGAGTATATTATTATATTATTAGTACATATTATTAGTACATATTATTGGAATATATTATTACCATATATTATTAGCATACAACAGTATAATCGCCAATTTTATAGTTAGACTATAATGTTTTCTAAATACTTAAGGTTTTTTTTATTTCTATTATGGTTAAGAATTGTGGATAGTTCTCCATTGATTGGTATGTCATATTAATATTGTTTGTTTATTTAATATTTATTATTATTTGTTTATTTAATATTTATTATTATTTATATTATTTGTTTATTTATTTATTTATTTATTTATTATTTATTTATTATTTATTTATTATTTATTTATTATTTATATTATATTATATTTATATTATTTATGAAAGATAATATTTGAAATATCATCTAAACATAAATCACTATAATAATATAATGACTATAGTATAATACGATAATATACAATTATATATAGTATTATATTATATTATATTATATTATATACAGTATATTATATATATTATAATATAAGATAATACAATAACATACTATAGTATATATAATATAATATAATATAATATAATATAATATAATATAATATAATATTATATGCGTGTATGCATATATTTATGTATATATTTATGTATATATTTATGTATATATTTATGTATATATTTATGTATATATTTATGTATATATATATATATATATGCAGAAAAAAACATTTATTAATTATAAATGCGTTTTGAATATGCATCTATTTATATGATATAAATATCACATATAGGAACACAATTCATTTTAAAATTTTTTTATATTATATTATATATATTATATATATGTATTATTAATTATTAATTTTTTACATATAAATAATATATATAAAATATATTATTTAATATTTAATATTTATATCAATTGTATATATTCTATATATTTTATTATATTATATAATATTTCATATTACATAATCATAATACTCATATAACTCACAACTAACGGATAGAAAAACGAGAACAGCTGGATGCACTTGAACCAAAAAAAGTCAAATTAAGACCACTTCCATGGGGAGAAATTAACTTTATTCACTCTACTGATACTCACGGATGGCTTGCAGGACACGTTAATGACGAAAAATATTCAGCAGATTGGGGTGATTATATTAGTTTTATTACACATATGAGAAAAAATGCTAAAGATAAAAATGTTGATCTTTTAGTTATAGATTCAGGTGATTTGCATGATGGTACTGGTTTATCTGATGCTACACCCTTAGATGGTGAAATATCACAAGAATGGATACTTAAATCAAATATTGATCTGCATACTATCGGTAACCATGAGCTTTATAAATCTGATGTTGCAAACGATACATATTATAGATATGCTGATACTTTAGGTCCTAATAAATTCATTGTATCAAATGTTGATTTTTATCGTAATGATATAAATCATTGGGTTCCATTTGGATCAAGATTTCTTTATTTTAAAACACCTATTAAAAAATTAAACGTTTTAGCTTTTGCATTTATTTTTAATTTTAATGGTTATACAAGAGAAAACACAAGAGTAACTCATGTTGAAGATGCTATAAAACAAGATTGGTTTAAAAATGCTTTAAATATTTCTCCAACTCCTGATTTAATTCTTATGATTGGTCATCAACCTATACGTGATTGGCCAGAGATGAATATTTTATTAAATGCAATTAGATCAGTACATCCAAATATTCCAATCCATTTCTTTGGAGGTCATACTCATATTAGAGATTATGTAATTTTAGATAAAAATGCTGTTGCTATAGAATCTGGAAAGTATGATGAAACTATTGGCTGGGCTTCTATTTCTGGTTTTGATAATTCTTCACTTTCATCTTTTAACTTTTCAAGATCTTATATTGATTTTAATCTTCATTCATTTTCAACTCATTCAAATACTTATTTGCCATCTTCAAATGCCAATACTAAAAATCTTCCGTTATTTGATACTGATTTAGGGAAAAAAATCTCTGATGAAATTTTTAATGCAAGAAAACAACTTAATCTTACTTTTAACTATGGTTGTGTACCACATCCATTTTATTTAAGACAAGCTCCCTTTCCAAGTAATTATTCTCTTTTATCTTTAATGCAAAATTCTGTTATACCAACTATTAAATCATTCTCAAATATTTCTAGAGATCATTTGCCAAGACATACAATTTTAAATACAGGTTCATTAAGATATCATTTAAATAGAGGTTTATATACTACTGATACTGCTTTTCAAGTATCTCCATTTAAAGATAAATGGGTATATATTCCTAATGTACCTATTAAAATTGCAAAAAGAATAGTTCCATTGTTAAATAAATTTCAATATGTATGGTCCACAACTAAAGAGAGTAAAAGAATTTATATTCGTGATGAATATTGTATTAATGAAAATTATAGTGAGAAAGAGAAAAAGCAAGATGCCCTTTTAGGCTTTCCACCTCTACATCGATTAATTGAAACCTATGGTTCAGAATTACTTGGTGTTCCAGATTCATTCCGTATGGTTTCATCATTTATTAATAAACAAGCACAATCACCTTTTACTAGTAAAATACCAACAGTTTCATTATTTTTTAAATCTAAAAAAATTCCTGGTTTTGAAAATGACAAAGCAATATTGGTAAAACAAGAAAATAATGACGTTGCTAATGAAAAAGATATAAAATATCCTGGTCATGTCACTCATGATGATTTAGGTGATACTGGTGATGACACTCCACATATTCCACAAGAAGATTATGAGCTTCCAAATGTGATTGGAACTGAAGAAAATTTTAAATTCAATACTTCAGAAATTGATGGTATTATTGCAGTTGATTTAATTGTGAATAGTTTTACTTCAAAATTTGTAGTTTCTTTGCTTGAAGGAACAGGAATAAATACTACTTTTGCACCATATTCCGATTCTGATACTACATCAATTTTAACAGATTATGTTATTGATAACTGGAAGTGTGATTAGGTATGGTGTTTATCGTTTTTTTTTTTTTGTCTTGTTTTATATTTGCTTCTTATTGTTAGTTTAGTTAGATTTATTTGTTGTTTTATACATATATATATATACATTACTCGAAGTGGATGAATATTAATTCCACTCAAATTTTATCACTTTGTTATAAATAATAAAATGTAAATAAATAGAAGATAAATTCTATGCATATATATAATTATTAAATAAAATAATAACTATAATATACACTATAGTATTATTTATATATATGCATGGTTAAAAAATGTTTTTTTTTTTTTTTTATAATCATTTACAGTAAATAAAATTTTGAAAATAGTCCCCCGATATTCATTTATATCATTTCAAAAATAATTATACATTTCTACATATTTAAAATTTTTAAATTTTTTGTTTATATTTTTATATTTTATGTTTTATTTATTAAATTATTATACTTAATTACCAGTAGAAGCAATACGACGAGCATCACGTTCTTCAGCAATAGTATGTTTAATACCTTTACCCTTTGGAAGAGAGATCCAAGGTTTTGAACCTTCACCAATAATAAAAATGTTATTAAGACGGGTAGCAAAAGTATTTCCAAGAGCATCCTTAACGTGAGCAATATCAAAACCACCTTCATGACGTTCACGATGAGTAAAAATACCAACACGACCTAAATTACGACCACCAGTGACCATGACAACATTACCAAGTTCAAGTTTTACAAAATCAATAATTTTACCAGTATCAATATCAATTCTAACAGAGTCATTAACTTTAATGAGAGGATCTGGATAACGAATTGTACGACCATCATGTGTGACAAGATAAGGAATACCTTTTCTACCAATTTGTACACGTTTAACTTTTCCTAATTTATATTTTGCTTCATCTTCAGTAATACGATGAATTGTGAATCTACCTTTAACATCGAAAATAAGACGGAAATGTTCACCAGTTTTTTCAAGTGAAATTACATCTTGAAATCCAGCTGGGAATGTAGCATCTGTTCTAACTTTACCATCAACTTTAACTAAACGTTGTTGAACAATTGCGTTAACTTCACGACCATTAAGAGCATATTTAAGACGGTTACGTAAGAAAATAATTAAAGGAAGACATTCTCTAAGTTTATGTGGTCCTGGAGAGGGACGTGGTGCATAAGTACCGGAAAGCTTATCAAGAAGCCAATGTTTTGGTGCAGCAAGACGTTTTAAATGTTTTCTTGGTCCTCTAGCCATGGTGTGTTAATATTTATTCTTATTTTTATATTAATTTAATAATATAATAATAACAATAATTATAATAATAATAATAAATAAATAAATAAATTTGTCGAACAAGTTTTCACAATAGTATAAAATCTCTTTACATTAAAAATGAAAAGTTAATTATTCAACCATTCAATTCTGTAAAAATTAATGAGTCTGCGTCGTGTATTAGTTTAGAATTTTATAATAATAATAATAAGCAGTCACTGAAAAGTAAAAACAAAAAACAAAAAATAAAATATTCGTGTTACCATGGTGATTATCGATTCGAAGTTTAATATTATGACTCTATATTAGCGAAATAGTTAAATCTATGGTAGATATAAATCTTATTATAGAGAATACTATACATATATATATATATATGTATCATTTAAAATTTTTATTATTTTTTTTATTCTACAGTTTCATATTATTAGTATGTATTCTGTATTAAATATTAAAAAAATAAAAATAACTATATATGTTATTTCACTTGTTAATAAAAATTATTTATTTTCATTATCACCCGTATTACTAATCACTTAGTCATACGGTGATGATTATAAATTTTTACAATTAAAGGAAGACATATTTTATATTGGAAAATAAAAGGTAATTAATTATTTTCATTCTTTGATATACAATTTATTATCTATAGTTTATTATCTACAATTTATTCTCTAAAATTATTTCCTATAATTTACCAATATAAGCCTTTTCACACTGTTTTTAATTATTTCTACAAGCTTTTGTATGTTAAGAAATTTATACAGTTATAATTTAATTATCATATGTTACCATGGTAACGGATTCATTTTTATAGTTCTTCATTTTTAGGTACCTAAACGAAGTTTGTTTCTAATAAAAGACCATTAAATAGATTTTGGAAGTGAATAATTAATGCCAAACGAAATAAACGTTTTAGAATAAACGCCACAGTGAATGCAAATTGACTTTTTTTTTTTTTTTTTTTTTTTTTTTTTTTTTTTTTTTTTTTTTTTTTTTTTTTTTTTTTTTGTTGGATTATATGTATAGTAAACTGCATATAGGATTTTGTGGTACAGACTATTAGGTTTTATGGGAAGAGTCATTTAAATTTATTTTTATATTCACGGTGTTTTTTATAATTTTTTACTATATAGGATATAAATTATTAGTAATTAGTTAAATTAAGTGAAGGTTTATGCTGTGGTTATATAATTAGCATTTTATAAGTGACTATTTAAAAGAAATAACATAGAAACAACATATACAAGGTGATATGCATTGTTTTAAACAATAAAAATAAGAAATTGTTTGTTTACTTAGACTATAGGGTTTTGATTAATTGCTAAGTTTGATTATTGTTTTAAGTATTTGGCATTATTTATTTATTTTATTTTATTTATTTTATTTTATTTTTTTTTATTTATTCATTTATTTTATTTATTTATTTATTTCATTTTTTTTATTTATTCATTTATTTTATTTATTTATTTATTTATTTTATTTTTTTTTATTTATTCATTTATTTTATTTTAATTTTTTTTTAAAAAAAAAATCTTTTTTATATAAATAATGAACAGTTATACAGAAGGTAACGATGATGACGATTTTTTTATAAGAGCTCCATCTCCTCCTAGAAAAAAAGCTAAAAGAAAAAAAAAAGAGAACAGTTCAAATTTATTAATAGATGAGAAAAGAAAAAAAAATTTTATTGACGTGGACAGTAAATCTAAAAATGGAAGTTTAGATTTGAATTTAAAAAAGAATAACGTTAAAATAGACAATTTAGAAAAAGAAAGCACAAATAAAGGCGTTTTTTCTATGGCAACTTATACAATTGAAAATACTTTGCCAAATCCTTCTCCACAGTTGAATAGCGATGTGCAAAACATTAACAAGTAAGTTATAATTGCATTGTTTTATTATTATATTTTATTTTTTTTAATTATTATTATTATTATTATATTTTATTTTTTTTAATTATTATTATTATTATTATATTTTATTTTTTTTAATTATTATTATTATTATTATATTTTATTTTTTTTAATTATTATTATTATTATTATATTTTATTTTTTTTAATTATTATTATTATTATTATATTTTATTTTTTTT
>JAJMCY010000132.1:0-27014 GCA_030565755.1 Ascobotryozyma cognata
CTATTTAGTATTATTTATCATTTATGCTTTTATCGTAATCTGTAAATTGCATTTTATATTGTACTCTAACTACAATACACCATTATAATTTATCATATAGTATACTATATTACATTATACTATGTTTATTTTATGATATATTGCCAAATTTAAAATATTAACAATCTTCGCCTATAAATACATAAGAAAACTAAAATATTACCAAACAATTACAAACAATTATATAATATTTCTGTATGTGTGGTGTGTCTGTGTATATATGTGTATATATGCGTATATTTATGTATATTTGTATGTGTATATGTATGTATATTTGTATTTGTATTTGTATTTGTATTTGTATTTGTACATATTGTTCATTCACAACATATTCCATATTACTTCATATTATTCATATTATTCATATTATTCATAACTATCACATATATACTCGTGATGTAAAATATTTTAATAAAAATATCTTAATATATATTAGTATATTTAGTACCATGTACTATACATTTGGTATCAACTATAATTTACTTCCTTCAGAAACATAAGAGGCTCCAGTCTTTAATTGAGTGACAGCCTCAGATATCATATCATCAATAATTTGTTTAGCTGGCAAAATATTATGAATCTGGGAAGCAACTTCTCCCATTAAATAAGGAGTTGCTTCTTCTTCTAATTCTTCATTCCATTTATTTTGCTTTTCAAGTTCCTCTTGATCATGTTCAAATGGGATAATACCGTTAGAAGTTAATTCCTTTATTTCCTTTGTACGATTTTCTTGCCAATTAACAATATAAGGTGATTTTGATACCCTAAGAGGTCTTCCTGTGAAAATTACTGTACGAATAGTACCATCATATGTAGTATCAAGAACTTTTTGTTTGTGCAATTTATTCGCACCAGCTTCTTCAGCAGCAACAAATCTTGTACCTACCCAAACAGCTTGAGCACCAAACATTAGAGCAGCAGCAAGAGATTTCCCACAATAAATACCGCCAGCGGCTATTACAGGAACCTGTTTACCAGTCAATGGCGATTTTTTACCTTTAATCAAATCTACTGTTGCAGGAATAAGAATAGAAGTTGGTGTAGAACCTGTATGTCCTCCACCTTCACCACCTTGCATACAAACAATATCAACTCCAACATTGATTGCTTTTAATGCATGTTTAGGAGCTCCGCACATATTCATTACTAAAATATTTGCTTTATGAAGTTTATCAATAGTTTGTTTAGTAGGTAAACCTACGGCTGAAACAAAAAGTTTGGCTCCTGATTCAATAATAACATCAATCAAGTCATCAAGTTGACCTTTAGTATAATCATAATTTGTCTTTCTAGCTCCTTCACCAACTTTTGGAAGTAATAAATCTACACCAAATGGTGCATTTTTATTTTTTAAATTATCTTTAAGTTCATTAATTATTTCTTTTAACATTTCTGGTGAGTATCCTATACCACCAATCACACCTAATCCTCCAGCATTTGTGACTGCTGCTGCCAGTTTCGGTCCTGCAGCTACATTCATTCCTGCTAAAATGATAGGATGTTTAATTCCAAACAGTTTAGTTATTTCTGTATTAATTTGCGGCATCTTGATATGTCTAATATCGTAAATATATGTTTATATTTATATGTTTATATTTATATGTTTATAATAATAAATAAGTATACTGTAAAAAAAGAGCTAATATTATATTTTAAACAAATAGTAAATATAATCAATCTAAAAAATAAATAAAACACAAATCCTTTGTATTTATATTTAAATAATCTTTATATTATATAAAAGTCAAACCGAGGTAAGTTGGATTGTTTGTTTAAAATAATCACGTGTAAACCTTAAACCCATATATTTTTATATGTAAGCGGGGATTTTCATATGCTTATTAATTAATTCAATCCACTCCTCTATTTTTCTATTTGTTTTTCTTTTTTTTTTCTTTTTTAATTATATTTTTATCGGCTTATTTCATTATTTATATTATTAATAAAATTTAAATTAGAACTGGGGTAAATAATGCGGGGAAAGTTATCTAAGCAAAATATACGGTAGGGTAATTTTAATACTTATATTTGTAATACATATGAAATACTATTATTAAACTTTTGTGTTTTTTACCCTGCTTTACTGTTTTGATCGTTTCTTTCTCTTTATTTACTAACTATTTTCTACGTTAAATATTTTGTTTACAATTCTATACACTACAATTTAATTTTAAGAAAATGCCTTAAGAAAATGAATCTCAATACTAATTAATTATTTTATAATTATTTTAGATAGACTATAATTAATTTCAATATAATTTTTATTTGGTAAATAAACTTTGTCTTTAAATAAAAAAATGTAAATAGCAGATAGCTAAACAGATATACTTCGTATTACGTAGTACTCATATATATACTCTATATCACTATAACAATTTTTTTCAAAAAGCATATTCTTGTGAAAAAAAAACATTATGCATTTTTAAATAATATAAGCTTATAATAAAATTACTATTACTTTTTAATAAGGTTTAAGTATCTACTTTTACTTTTTTTTTTTTTTCAAATATTTGCTTTTAATTTTTAATATCTAAATTCTAATTATTCTAAATATTTTGTTTATTACACTGATATTCTTTTTTTTTTTAAAAATTTTTTTTTAAAAAAATTAAATAGTTATTAACCAAATAATAAGTGAAAAAAATCTCCAATTAAATTGAATAATTTTTTTTTTCTTATTTATTCAAAACCAGCTACATAAGCAAACTGACATACTTTATTGAACAAAACTTTACTTATACCGACAACCATGGACCAAATTATGATTATGAGAACTTCTGGGAATAGCACATTGCCATAGAAACCAAACCAAAAATTACATAATAGATATAGTGTATCTCCATAACGACAACCAACGGCCCCAATAAATTATTCTTTGAAATGTTGAATCACATAAGAATCCTTGTAAAATAAAATTTATTTTTTTAGACAAATTTTTCTGTGCGATTCAATTAGATTTTTTAAAAAGAAGAAACGAAGTACTTTTCAATACAGAATAAAAACCAATAGAGTATTTATCGAATATTGGATTAAATTTAACAATAAGAAGGTACAAGCGCTGCATTTTCTGCTTGATTTATTATTTTTAGGTATAAAGTAAGGGTTATTATCAAAACCCTAAACAATGAAGTTACTTCACATGGTACATAATGTTAAAATAGGAAACACTGAAATAATAAAACTTTAAAACTAACTTTATTTAAATAAAACTATTATTTTTTTTTAAAAGCCAAAAATTAAGGTTATGCTTAAAATCAAAAAAGATCTATAGATACACTTTTCGTGGTTACGTATTTTTTTAAAAATTTATATATGCTGTAATAAGTATAATTTGTGTATTTTTAATGATAACCTTGACAAGGAAATAAAATACACACACCATAATTGTATTCAAAAAAAAAAAAAAAAAAAAAAAAAGAGTACTTTTTCTACATACATACTTTCTCTCTAAAAAAGTTATTATATTGTAACCGTAGTAATTAATTTCCATATATATTACATAACTAACATACTTTAACACACTCCATCACCATGAATTTTAACCTTTCTATAATAGCCTAAGACTTTTCATGCGCATGTACAAGTGAGTAGAACGAAGATGTCTCATCTTTTAGTAGAACATCTGGTTTATCAAACTCTAAAACTCTCCCATCACCCAATACAACAATACGATCAGAATCAATAATAGTATTTAATCGATGTGCAATAGTTAAAATAGTTCTATCCTTGAACTGAGTCCGAATAGTCTCTTGCACTATTTTATCTGTTTCCACATCAACTGAAGAAGTAGCTTCATCCAAAATTAAAATCTTAGAGGGATTCAATAATGCCCTAGCCAATGATAATAGCTGTCGTTGTCCTGCAGACAAATTAGAACCTCCTTCTGCAATTTTTGAATCCAAATCTTCAGGCATGTCTCTCACGTGTTGATCCAAATGTGATAATCGTAGTACCTTCCATAGCTCTTCATCACTATGAGATTCCGTAGGATCTAAATTATATCTTACGGTACCTTCGAAAGCTTGTGAATCCTGTGGAATGATAGATAATTTAGTGCGAAGATCAAAAAGACCGATCTTGTTAATATTAACTTCATCTATATTAATATGTCCTTTATCTGCCTCAATAATTCTAAATAACGATAGTGCCATAGTACTCTTACCAGCTCCTGTCCTACCAACTATTCCAATCTTTTCTTGAGACTTGATATGTAAATTAATATTTTTTAACGCAAGCTCTAATCCTTCTCGATGTGCGGCAGAAAAATTATTAAATTCAATTTCACCCTTTAACGGCCATTCAATTGAAGGACGATTACCTTCAATAATAGCAGGTGCTTCTTGCTTTATTCTTTCATATTCCAATATTCTCTCAACACTAACAATATTAGTCTCTACTTGAACAGAACAACGTACCAACATATTAATATTACCAGTAATCCGAACGGCATAAGAATAAAATAGACCTATCATACCAGGTGAAATCATTCTCCTATCTAAATAGTATATGGACGCGCATGCTGAAATAAAAACAATCAAATTACCTATAAACTCTAATCTTATGGATAACCACCGATTACAAGCAGTTGATGGGAAAAATGCGGAAGAATATAAGTCTACTCTAGCCTCATTTTGTAAAATGAATCGACTGTCCTGATTAAAAGCTTTGATCGTTGGGACACCTCCCAACGTTTCTTGAAAGTGTGAATATATTGGAGATCTTGATCGATTTGTAAGTCTATTCAGTTCTCCATAGGTATGTAAATAATACTGTTGAATGACATAATACAAAATGGAAATTGGCGCAATAAAAAGAACTGAAAGTGGAACAGAATAAATTATAATGGCAAAAGATCTAATAACTCTGAATAATGCCTCAAGATAATAACTAAACACAGCCGGCAGTGTCTCATCAGTCTTGCTTATATCCGTTGAAAACCTGTTTATGATTCGACCAATTGGTGTGGTATCAAAAAATGACATAGGGGCCCTGATTATAGAACTTGCCAAATCATCATGAAACTTCCTAGCAGAATAAACAGCGCATACAACCCATAGTACAATTTCTTGGAATATATTTGCTATTCCAGCAGATATTCCCAATGCAAAGTATACTCCTAAATAAAGCGCTAAGTTTGAATTTGAGTTGTCCTTTTTATTATTTTCAGACCAATCTTTTATCCAAAAATCTGTTAAAACACCGAGGGCATAAGCTAAAATTAATAAGGAAACGAACAATGTAACACCAATAACACTATTACTTTTTGCATATTCTTTATAAACATCCCAGCTTACTTTACCATGCTCTGACTTCTCAGCTTGCTCATTTTCTTCATTTAATATTGCCTTGTCTATACCTCGAAATGATGCGGTAGATGCTCTTCTCAAAGAAATTGAAACACTAGAAATAGATTTAGCATCCACCTTCATATCAGATTGATCATCAGAATGCTCTTCATTAGTTCGCGCAAAAATTTCAGGGTTATCAAGTGTTTTGCATTGTATATTTGTACTCAGAGAATTATCATTTATTAATAAATCAGGTTCAATATCAACAGAAGAAGAAACTGAAGGCTCATTATGAGTAATATTTTGATCCAAAAGAGAAGGTGATTCCTTGTTATTTAAAGCCACAACAGATGAAGGTTGTTTTAAATCTCCATGCTCATTTATTAAATTCGCAATTCCCTTTTCAGCAATAATTACTTCATTATATGTCCCAGACTCTATTATTGTACCGTTAGCTAGCAAGTATATATAATCCGAAGCATGTAATGCACTAATCGCGTTTGTAGCAAGTATACGCGTCTTTGAAGATAATATACCTTTGGGTCCTAAAACATTACAAATTAACGCTTTAGCAACATGCTGATCAACAGCAGAGAGTGGATCATCTAAAATATAAACATCTGCTCTTGCATAAACAGCTCTTGCAAGAGCAACCCTTGCCTTTTGACCACCAGACAAAGAAATTCCTTTTTCACCAACTAAAGTGTTATCTCCTTTTACCAAAATTTTTAAATCTTCACTTAAGCAGCAAACTTCTATGGTCTTATAATAAAACTCTGGATCAAAAACTTTGCCAAATACAATATTTTCCTTAATACTTCCATTCATTATCCAAGGTATTTGGGAAACATATGCCACTGAGCCATGCACTTTAACCGTCCCTGAAGACTTATATGTTAAACCTAGCATGGCAGATAGCAATGTAGATTTTCCAGAAGCGACACGTCCCACTATACAAGTCAACCTACCTTTATGAGCTTGTAAATTAATATCATGAAGTATGTTTTTTATTTCAGGTTTTGTTTCCCAAGCAAACGAAGCATTTTTAATTTCAACAGATGCTTCACCATCAGTTCCAACACTATCTTCCCAGTCTACAGCATTTTCTTGCAATTCATCGGCATTAAGAAATTCAGTTAAGCGAGATAAAGCAACGGAAGCTTCAGAAATTGCTGAAATATACATCGGAATTGCAGAAAGACCTTCTGAAAGCAATTCCAATAATGTAAGTGAAGGAAATACAATATCTACAGTAAGTGGCTTAGAGTACAGTAATACAAAAGTACCAAAAACAGAAAAAGCCACAAAAAATGGAATGGTATCAAAAATGAAATAAACTAAGGCTCTCCACACACCCATTTCCTTTAAAGTTTTTAGTTCTTTTTCATTACGGAGACGCGCAAGCTTTTTTAGAAAAGAACTTTCCCATGAAAAAAATTTTATAGACTTAATATTTGTTAAAATTTCAGTGGTAAGTAAAATCCGCTCATCTTTTATTTTCATTTGTTTAACAGATATTCGCCTTAATTTCTTTGAGGTGTATGCACTAAGAGGAGCAGTTAAAAGTAATACAATTACCCCAGACCAAACAGCGTGACCAAGCAAAAAATATAAACTAATAAGAGAAAATATGACAGACAAAGGGCTTGAAATCAAACTGGGAAGATAATGTGGAAGCATCTCAATTCTTTGGACATCAATAGACATATGATTCACTATATCACCAGTGCTTTTTCCTGCACGTGATTGCGTAGAAAGCTTAAGTGATTTATAATAAACAAGAGAAATCAAAGCAGATTTTATTTTCATTCTGCCAATCGTGAAATAATTTACTTCTTGCGCAGAAAATAATGAAGCAAAAAGGGAAATAAAGGCAATACCAATAGCAATAAACACACCTTTTGCCATAGGGTCTGGGTTGCCTGTGTAATATGAATCAGCAAACAAAATAAATTTTTTAAGTAGTTGGGGAAATATCAAAGGACATATCTCACTTAACAATAGAAAACAACCTGAAAGAGTGATTACATCACCAAACGAGTAAAGAATAGCTTTAAATAAAGATTTGCGTTTCCAATTATGTTGTTTATTCCAATTTGAAAGTAAAAGATCAAATGTATTCAAAGCCTGCGAATCAACAGGAACCGGAGGAAGATCTTCGCCAGATATTATATTTTTATATCCATACATCAATAATGGAGTAACCCAGTTAAATGACATTCTTGAAAAAATATTAGCGGTTTCATAGGGACTTCTAGCTAGTTTATCAATAACGTGCTCATAAGGAGTCTCTGGTTTAGGAAAGCTAAGTTCAGCGACAAAAATAAGTGTTGCAGCAATCAATTCCAAAACAGAAAAAGAAAAAATAGAAGGAGATTTGTTATATTCTGAAAGACTTATATCATTGTATAACCTTATTAAACCACTCATAATATCAAAAAGCCAAAAGAAAAGTATTATTCCAGACGTACATGGGAGCCTTGAATTAGAAAAAATATGTATTGGTATAAGGATGAACAGGATTACGGATAACCTCAAAATATAAGACCAAAAAATGACATCATGGCTCCAATTAAAACTATTTAAAGAGATTAAAATAGTTGAAATAGTTAAAAATACAGTATAAATGAAAACAAGACCAAGTTTTGTATAAAATGACCAATTATAAAGAGTAGGAGAAGCTGGTTTATAAATAAACTTAATCAACTGTGCGAGTCCAAAGAGTAGTAAGAAAAGAGAAATTCCTGAATAAACAGTGGCAAAATAAAAACATGTAGTTAATCCAAAATAAGAATGAGAAAAAGGACCCCATCCTTCAATACAATTACACCACTTGTCAAATTGATTTTCATCTGAAAAAGAAAGAATAGAACCATATCCAAGTGATTTCTGCATAGCTGAATTATTTAATAATATAACAATATCACAAAAGTTTAAATTTTATTCTTTATAAAAAAATAAAAATAGAAGTATTCCTTATAATTTAGTGAGCTGTCTATCTATCCGAAGAAGAATATGTAAAAAGAATTTTTTTTTTTTTTTTAAAAATAAAATAAAATAAAAAAAAAAATAAAAATAAAAATACAAAACGTATCAATAAATTTGAATAAAAATTTAAACCTATTTACTTTTAATACAGTTTCATATATACGGAATGCGTGTAAATTACCTTACGTCCGTTGTTTCCCAGTGTATTAATTTGTAACTATGAGGGCATTGATTAAGTAAAATAATGAAAAAACAGTTTAAAAAATGCTTATTTATTGATAATGTTGTTAATGTTAAAATTATATATATTATATATAATTTTAATACTTCATTAATTAGTTAAAGGAGAAGGAGTAAATACAATCAATAAATGTATAGTCGATATTTACTTATGTATTTGTATTTCTTTTAAAAAAAAAAATTAGTAAAAGTCTAACTTTAAATATCTCTACTAAAATAAATTAATATTAATTTAATCCAAAAAGAAATACTTTTGAAGATGAATAATATGTTTTGGGAGCTTGATTTGTTTAGTTGACAAGACTTTTTGGTTGTTGATTTAATTAATTATATTATTTAATTTTAACTGTTAGGGTTTTAATGAGATTTGGTAAGAAAATAAATGGGGGAAAAAAAACTAACTAACCTACTATTATTGTATCTTTTTTACCTTATTTAATTAAATATTATAAAATTCTTTTTATTATAAAATTAGCAAAATAAATTTATTTAGATTTGGAACTATTTCACAATTAAAGTTTTAATTGAATCTGTATTATGGTTTTTTTAAGTTTTTTTTTTTTTTTTTTTTCATATTTATACACTTTTTCCGTATTTCATTAAAAGTTAAGTTAAGAAAATCGTTTGAGTGGAAAAGAATGAAAAAAAAAATATCTCAATTATACAAACATATATTAAAAAATATGTGTTGATTTTATTGATTATGCTGGGTCTTGAATCCCGCCTGACGTGTATTTTAGTGTTAGCATATACTATGAATCAAGTTGTCTGTTATTAATTTCAAAAATATATATTTTTTTTTTATTTATGCTTACCTTCTCCAATACAATATGTTGCTTCTTGTTCAGGCATATCAGGTGAATCCTGGAGCTATTGATAAAAAAAAAAAGGTTAAAAAAGGTTTTTATTATTATTTTTTTATAATCGATAACATTTGTATTATAACACAAATTAATAATAGAACACTTACTTTAGCAACTCGTTCATCACCTCTTCCTTTTCTTAACATTATTCTGGTTGCGGAAGCATGTGCTAATACATGGCCACCAATTCTTTTAAAAAGCAATGAAGTAAGTAAGGAATTTTGTAATATAATACAAATGTTTTTCTTTTTTTTTCTTTCTTACGGTTTTCTTCCGTCTGCAGATGCAAATAAAGCAGATGCACCTGGGTCAGACTGAACTTGATTTGTGAGGAAAATTGCTACATTATATTCTTCTGCTATGCGATTTAATCTTGCTAGCATTTGGTTTAATCTAAAAAATTGTTAATATTATTATGAATAAAAGACTAAACAAACAAAGGGAAATAAAAATAGCAAATGATAAAAATCACATACTTTTGTTGTCTTTCAGATAATTCGCCTCTACCGCAATAATCTACTCTAAAATGTGCCATAATAGAATCAATAATCTATAGTATATATGTGAATGTTAATAAAAGAATATAGTTCAAAATTGAAAACATTTATTCTGTTATCATACCACAATCCTATAAGATCCGTCAGCAAGATGTAAACCTAATTTTTCTATCAATTCCATTTGATGTTCAGAATTTAGTGCTCTTGCGTATGAAATATTTTCACAAACTAAATAGTTAGTACTTTTTGTGAATGAATTTACAAACATAAATGAGTAAATCTTTTGTCTTACCAACATCTGGGTCTACTTCAAATCTGGCAGCGATTTTTTTTATTCTTTCAGGACGGAATGTTCCTTTTTAAGCATAAAACTGTTAGTAATTATATTAACAAATATAAGGGTATTTATTTATTACCTTCTGTGTCTATGAATGCAACTTTTCCTTCTGCACCACCTAAATCCTAAAAAAAGGTTAGTTTAATTTTTTTATTTTTTTATTATATTATAATTAACATAGTCTCTCTCACCTTTGGAAGTTGAGCAGTTACGCATAAGGTATGAGACAATTGTGTTTTACCGCAACGAAATTCTCCAAATACTTCTGATATAGACATTGTTTTAATACCACCTCCTAAAATGGAATCTAATGATTTTGATCCTGTTGAAACTGACATAACTTTTTCACGTGCTTCAGCTTGTTCTAATGCAGTTACGAATCCTGAATTCTATATAAAAAAAAAAAAAAAAAAAAAAAAAAAAAAAAAACAATTAGTTATAAAAAGGTTAGAGATTAATTACAACTAATGAAAAAAAAAAACATTTCATACTATAATTTTATTTGCAGCTTCCTTTATTTTTTCAACTTTAATCTCTGAAAGTCCTTTTATTTTTAATAAATTTCTTCTTGTCATACTAAGCACAGTAGAAACTGCGCATACTCCTGAAGCTTTTAATTTAGAAATATCTCCTGCATTAATTCCGTGACTTTGCAATTCATCGACATCTACAATTTCATCAGACACGGTCATTTTGGTGTTTTAAGTGGTTACTGATCGAAAGAATATGTTAAAGAATAAAATAAAGAATATAATAGAAGAAAAAAAATATAAAGTAATAAAATAAAATAAAGAAATAAAAGTTTATTGGAAGAAAAACAAAAACAAAAAAAAAAGAGAATCTCTACTTATTTATATCAAATTGCCACTTTTTCTTTTTATTGTTTGTTTACATTGTTTACGATGCTTGCTTGACTAGATTTACAAAAAAGGCAATTTCTTCTTATTTGGGATATTACTAAACCAAATTGGGTGTTTGTTTACCAGTCTTTATCGGATCAATTAAAACCAGAACCCATTTGTTATTGTTTATCTATTATTTATTATTTATTATTTAATATTTATTATTTATTTACGCGTTGTTTATTTAAATCGCGTGTGTTATTTTTATTTTTATTTTTGTTTATTGTTTTTGTTTATTACTTTTGTTTATTATTTTTGTTTATTATTTTATTCCTAAATGGATTATATAGAGAAATAATTTATGGTAAATGTAGAAAGTAATAGTGAATAAATAGTTAAACAATACTATATAGTAAAATTAGATAATAATATAGAAATAAATATTTATTGATTTATACCAGTATTCTAATTACATATAAAATAGTACTAAATAACTCTACATAGTAATTAGTATTTAAGTAAATACTTAACATAGCTCTCTTTATTTGTAATTATTCATTAAAATCCATACACCATTTGAATCAATTTCATCTATAAATACGAATCTAAAGTTCATATATATATATATATATATATACGTGCATGCATTCATACACAAATACATACAAATACTTATATATGTGAATAAAATTTGAATTAAAAAGATGAATTTGCTATATAATTTATTAGTTTAAATATTATTATTAAATATTATATCTTTTATTTTTTATTTTTTTTTTATTTTTTTTTATTTTTTTTATCATTTTTTAATATTTTCTTTTCTTTTTTTTTCTTATTTTTCTTATTTTTATTTTTATTTATTTTTCCTTCTTTTTTCTTTCTTATTTAAATTGCCATGTAATTTATACCATATGTTTAAAAACAAGTAATATAAAGAGAATCAAAGTAAATTAATTTAAATTAAAGTAAATAAAATATAATTTAAACTGATAATTTCGTAGTAATAGTAAATAATAAAATTCTTTAAAAGGGAAGTAATAAAATGAAGAAAAAAAACTAAATAACATAAATATAAATATAAATATATATAGATATATTTAAAAATTAAAAAATAAGAATTAAAAATTAAAAATTTAAAAAAAAAAAAAAAATATATATATATTTATTTATATATAATATTTAATTTATTCTTTTGATTCACCGCTAGAAGTGGCCTTTGGAGCAGCAGAAGATGATTCTTCTGTATCAGCGGATTTTTGCGATTGTTGTGTTGATTGTGTTGATTGTGTAGCTTGCTGTGATTGCTGCGTCGATGATGGTTGTTGTGGTTGTTCAGTAGAAACAGGTGCAGCTTCTTTATCAGCAGCAGCTGCAGCAGCTGCTGCTGCTGCAGTAGGTTCAGACATATCTGAAGTCCACAAAGTAAGATTATCCCTAAGAAGTTGCATGATTAATGTTGAATCTTTATAGCTTTCTTCACTTAACGTATCAAGTTCTGCAATGGCATCATCAAAAGCTTGTTTAGCAAGGTGACAAGCACGTTCAGGTGAATTAAGAATTTCATAATAGAAAACGGAAAAGTTGAGAGCAAGACCAAGACGAATTGGATGAGTAGGAGGAAGTTCAGTTACAGCAATATCTGAAGCTGCTTTATAAGCTTCCAAAGAAGAATCAGCGGCTTCATCGCGTTTGCTACCTACAGCAAATTCAGCAAGGTAACGATAATAATCACCCTTCATTTTATAATAAAATACTTTAGATTCACCAGTGGAAGCAGATGAAATCAAATGTTTATCTAAGACAGCAAGGATATCTTCACAAATTTTAGCAAGTTCATTTTCAATTTTTTGGCGGTATTCGTTAATTAAAGTAACTTGCTTCTCGTTTCCTTTATGATGTTCCTTTTGTTCGATTGATGATACAATTCTCCAAGAAGCGCGACGGGCACCAATAACATTTTTATAAGCAACTGAAAGAAGATTTCGTTCTTCAACTGTTAATTCTTGGTTTGAAGAAGCAACCTTCTTCATATTTTCAACCATTTCTTCATAACGCTCAGCCTGTTCGGCAAGCTTTGCGAGATAAACGCAATCTTCACGAGATGTTGTAGACATCTATAATAATTTTATAAAAAGACAGTTAGTTAATGACTATTAAAAGTGAAGAAAAAAAAAAAAAAAAAAAAAAAAAAAAAAAAAAAAAAAAAAAAAAAAAAAAAAAAAAAAAAAAAAAAAAAAAAAAAAAAAAAAAAAAAAAAAAAAAAAAAAAAAAAAAAGTAAGAAAACAAAAAAGAAATATAGAAAAATTATAATAGTAATAATAAAAAAATAATTAATTATATATTAAAAGGGTCCTTTTTTCTGTAAAATTAACAGTCACAATGGGTTCGTTTATTTAGGTGGGTAGCAATAATTAATTACAATAAATAAAATTAGGGGAAAACTATCAATTAAAGATGATCCAGAAAATTTTTAATTGATTATAATTAATATATTAAATATTTGTTTTATATTATTTTAGTATTTTATTATTTTATTATTTCACCAAGGGTTTAATATTTATGTAAAAAATATAAATATTGCCACTGTGTCGGGCAACCAAATCAGGATGAGAGAATAAAATAAATAAATAATAAATAAATAAATAAATAAATAAATAAATAAATAAATAAATAAATAAATAAATAAATAAATAAATAAATAAATAAATAAATAAATAAATAAATAAATAAATAAATAAATAAATAAATAGAATAATCAAATAAATAAATAAATAATCCTATTAAATTCGCCGAAGAATATGAATCCTTTGCATATAAATATGATATATATATTTTTTATACATATTTTATAAAAAAAAAAAGTTTCTATATAACACCATAGTAAAAAACCAAAAATTGGGTAGTAACCAATTAAACTTATATAAAAAGTGGTAATATGAAATAAATATACTTTTCTATGCAAAATAATATGCTTTAGATTTATTATGTATGGTATAATATATAAAATTTGTAAAATAATTGAAAAATATGTGGCAACTCAGACAATAGACCAATAGTAAAAATAACAAAAAGTAGCAATTTACAATGAAAATTCAATTAAAAAAAAACAATAAATAATAAAAATAACTAATAGCAAATAAATATAAACTTACTATGTATTAAAATCAATAGATTTGAAATAAATTTGTCTTTTAAATAATAATCTAAATAATAATTATTCTCTATATGTTGTATTTTATATAAAGATTATTGTTGTTATAATATAATTATTTAAGTTTTTCTCTTACGACTTAATAATTTTTGTGTATTAATTAATTAATTATTTATTTATTTATTTATTTATTATTATTTATTTATTAATTATATATTTTTTATTTTTATTTATATTTTTATTTTTATTTTTTTTTTAATTTTTTAATTTTTTAGTTTTCCTAACAATTTTTTAAATCTACTTTGTAAGGGGGCGGTATTCTTTGTTCATTTTAATAACATATTACATAATTTATTTATTTATTTTTATTTATTTTACTTGAAAAATGCGACATAAAATAATAAAATTTTATTATAGAAAATTTTTCCCGGAAATTGTTAAAAATATCCAGGAAATATGCTTAAAAAACAATACGGGTTCAGGGTAAACATCACAAAGATTAAGAAAAGAATGGAAACTTAAAGAACAAGAATGACGTTACTACAGCAACTCTGTTTACATTTTTTATTATAGTTTACTTATAATGCATGTGTTGTCATAGTGATTAAATTACATATTTAGTATTTTACAAAATGTAAACAATGAGGAAACACAAGAGATAATCATAAGAAAAACTTAAGAAAAAATATATGAAAAACGTAAGAAAAATTTAAGAAAAATAAAAATACTTTATAATATATATGTACGGATACGTTTTTTGCTTTATCTATCAAAAATTTGCCCTCCGATTTTTACCGGTTTTTTTTTTAGATTTCCATGGTGTCTTTCGTTTTTTTTTTGTCAGACTAAAATACTATATAATACTATATAAATATCGTTTTGTCTTTATAATATTTTATAGTTTATTTTATAGACTATCCTGTAGATTTATTTTATTGTAGACTTTTTTGTAAACCTTGTAACTAAGGCCACTTCCAGTACCACGCAAGCAAGTAACAGTATTACCCGGAAAACCGGTTTGCCACTTTATATACGAATCGACTATTATATATTATAATTACCGGTTTTTAAGTTTATGTTTTTCCTTATTACGTAGTTGCGGTACATTTTTTTTTTTTACTTATTTTTTAATATATATACTTTTTTTTATAGTATTGAACAAAGAAAAAATTCATATTAACTTAAACTAAATAATTTAGAATAAAATAAAAAATGCTTTCAATTGTTAGATCTCGTGTTTCTGGCATCACTGCTGCCAAATCTGCTTCAATCGTTTCTTTTAATCCTCGCAGAGGTTACGCTGAAGGAGATACCGGTGCTCCCCGTCCAGGCGGAGATTCCTTTACTGTATGTATTACTATTAAGTATATATATATATATATTTATATATTTATATATTTATATTTACATTATATTTCACTATTGTTTATTATACATACTAACGTAACTACAGAAACGTGAAAAGGCTAATGAAGATTTATATGTATGATTTTTTTTTTTAGAGTTGAGCTATATATATATACGAATTTAAACAAATTTTAACTTTTTAGGTTCGCCAAGTTGAGAAGGAAAAATTAGCTTCTTTGAAAAAGACCCTTGAACAACAACGTGATCATCTTAATAAATTAGCTAAAGAAATGTATGATTTTATTTGTTTATTGTTTATTGTTTATTGTTTATTGTTTATTGTTTATGGTTTATGGTTTATTGTTTATTGTTAGTTTTTTACTTTTTAATTGTTTTTATTACTTACTAACATTATAGTGACAATTTGACCAAAAAATAAATTAAATTATCATTTAATTAATTTATTATATTTATTCCATTATAATTGAGAAATTGAATTTATTTATTTTAATAAGAAAAATACGTAGACTTATATAATACAGTAAATTAATTATATACAAATATAATACATAATCATTTAAACTTCAATTTCCATAGTATCAACTTTGTTTTCCTTCTCTATATAATTCATAGGTTGTGCAAGTTTTATTCGAATATCGTATTTTTTTGGATTAAGAAGAAGGTTTATTCTATCATCATTTAACTTAAAACTTGAACTTACCCAAGAAGGAGCAGCAATTTTTTCGCCACCTGATAATCGTATAGCATATCCTAATTCTCCCACATTTCCAGAATTAAGTAATATTGTTGCACATTCTCTTGCCACATATGTTATATCACTATCGACAGCTTCACGAACTGGGATAGGAACTATAAGCCGTGAATTTATTAATTCTAATAAACCTAGTTTAGCTTGTTTGAAAGATTTTTCATCTTGAGCTACACTTGATAATTTAAATGGGAATACTGAAGTCATAGATTCAACTTTAGAAAGAAGAGTTCTTGAAGATTTAAGTTTAAGATTATAATGTGCATTAAAATCTCTATTATAAATAGTTGGTTGATATTCTAAAGATGATTTAATTCTCATTATTTCATTTTTTATATTTATATTTTTATCTCTATTATTATTATTATTATTATTATCACGTATTTTATAATTATTAGATACCATTGAAATATCAACTAGCCAACATTCACCAGCTTCTATTTGAAAATCGTTAAAATCTGAAAGTTTCATCATATTACTATCATTCTCATCTTGAACATTTGTTTTATTTTCATTATTTTCATTATTTTCATCACTTTCCTCTTGATAATAATCCCAAATAATTCCTTTAAATTCATTCTCATTGTTACTCTCATTTTGTAAACCCATAATTCCTTGCCCAGCTAAAAATCTTCTTATTCTTCTTACACGTGATCCAGGAGCAACTGAGCAATTAAATGAATTAGCTATACATTCAATAGCTGTACGAATACTAGAACCAGTCACTTGTCCAAATGGTCGTTCAGGTGTACATACAGAAGATAGAAGTGTACAAATTGCTTCAGTTGCAATATGCGCTGCACAAATAGTATCAGCTCCTGCACCTGTTAATGGAGCAGCTTCTTGTCTTTGTAATGTAATTACATGCGTATGTCCAGCAACTACTGTATAACCATCGATATGTACTGCTAAAGAAATTTTAGCAATATCACCAAAAATCGGTTGAATTGATTTACTTGTATTAGATGCATCCCAAGAATTAAATTCGGGCGAATAACCTCTAATAATTCTATTAACATTAATTTCAGTTGGTTCTGCAATCCCTTTCTCTTTTACTGATTTATGAACTTGATTACATAGTTTTATTATGATAGCATCAGTTTCAGAACAAATACGAGGAATCAATTCTTCATCTTTTATTCTAATATCTAATGATATTTTTTTTTCATAACTTTCTAATTCTCCAATTACATATTGTAAAGCACTTTGTGCAATTTGTCCAGCTGATCTATATTTTTCTATAACATTACCAACTAATCTATTTTGCTCATCTAATAATTTTAAAGAATCAGATTGAGAAGTGAAATTTTGAACTATCGACATTGCGATATGATACAAATTTGGTTATTTATTTTAAATAATTTTTAATAATTTTTAATAATTTATAATAATGCATATATGATTTATTGAATTTCAAAAACCATAAAACTACTATCAATGAAGAATTTTCATTTCCTAAAAAAAAAACTTGAAATTTTATTACCCGGTTTTTATTTTTAATTACATTTCCTAAAAGAAAAGTACCAAAAAACTAACTACACGGGTTCGAAAATAGCCTGTGACTACAATAAATATTACATTTTTAATATTTAAAAAAATAAATTGTCAGTTGCATCTTACTACAACCTTACATAGTGTAATCCCACTCGTACGAATCCTAAACTCACAATACTAATCTGCAATCCCTCTTGCCATCATCACGGCTGCTCTGTCTCTGCCAAATTGCTTTGCTGAAGTATCAGAACACGTTTACAAAACGTTTGCAGCATGGATTACTCACATGGCAAACAACTTTAACCGCAAGATTCAAGCTGGACAGTTGATATTGATGATAGAATAAGACAGTTGTTAAGAAACAACTATAGGAAAATCCTTATAAAGTCTAAGAAACTTCTGACCACACGGCCACAACAGCCAAAATATTTTAGTTTTTGGAAATATATATACAGTTTCTACTGTTGCCATGGATATTTTTATTTTATTTTTAATCATACAAATTAAAGATTTACTTAGTAAGAATCTTTAATTTATTGACTTTGTTTTGAGTCTAGATAAACTTTAAAATTTAGTATCAAACTAACTTTTTACCATCATTTTATAAAAAATTCAAGAAAAATGATTTTTTTTTTTTTAGGTTAAATATTGTTTTTAACATGTAGTTGAGCTAGTTTTTCATTATTTTTATTTTTTTTATTTTTTTTAGTTTTTTTAGTTTTTTTATTTTCTAAAGATGACTTTTAAACATGGTTGTTCATATAAATGAAAAAATTACATGCATGTTGCATGAGTTTACTAGATTACATTTACATTGATTCAATGTATTTAAATTTATTATTTATTGATAAAATTAATACACAAACAAATAAATAAATTGCAGATATTTTACAATGAGTTTATGTATTAAATATGTTAAAATATCATTTTTTATTTTTATATTTTGTTTATATATTGTTTATATATTGGATTGGTTATATAAAAGATATAAGAGAAAAATTAATGTATTTCATGATTACAAAAAATGAAGGATATTTGTATGTTTTTTGATGGAACTGGTTCAAAAGTTGGAAAAAGTTCAAGGTCAAATGTACTGAAGTTGTATACTATGACAAAGAATCAACATCAGGTTATTAAATACTATCAGCGTATGTTGTGCAGTTTTTTACTATGCTTAATTTATTTTGTTTATTTAATTTAATTTAATTTTTTTTATTTTTTCATATACTATGAAGATAATTTAACATTTTTATTATTTTGTTCTATATATATTCATATTAATAGCTGGAATCGGAGAACAGATTGACCCCTTTGAACCGTTTTACGCAGATTTGATTCAAAAATTTAATTATGATCTCAAATATCTTTGGGATATGGCAACAGGTTCTTCTTTAGGAACACATGTTCTGGCAGGATATTTGTTTCTGATGCATAATTACAATCAAGGAGATAGAGTATGGATGTTTGGGTTTTCTAGAGGTTCTTATACAGCACGTGTTCTGAGTGCCATGTTAGATGCAGTTGGTTTACTTAAACCCGAAGGAGTAAGTTTACTAGTATCTGCTTGGTATATATATTCTGGTTGGGAACGTAATATGAGAAATGAAAAACATAATATTCCAGCTGCATTATTACCCTTTCAATTTAAACAAATGTTTTCAACACATTTTGAACATGTTTATTTTATGGGATTATTTGATACTGTCAGTTCTGTTGGAGTTATCACAGATAGAATATTTCCAAAGAGCTTATTAGCAGAAAATATATTACATGCAAGACATGCATTAAGTATAGGAGAAAGAAGAGTTAAATTCAGTGACGAGCTTTTTGCTTGTGTTAGAAATACTGATGTGATTGAAAAGTGGTTTTTAGGAAACCATACTGATATTGGTGGTGGATATAGATCCTCTTTAGATATAACTGCAGAGTTTTATATTAGTGATATACCATTAAAATGGATGGTGGCAGAAGCTTTTAAATTTGGATATGCTTTTGATGAAAATTCTATATTAGAGCTTGCTTTAAAACCAAATTATCCAAGTGTAGTTGCACCTTTGCATGATGATTTAAAATTTTTTAATAAGGATAAAACAAGAGTTTTATCAACTAAAGTTCAACATTTTTTTGGTTGTGCTGCTTGGTGGGGGCTTGAATTTCTGCCTTTTATTCGTAAAGAAATAACATGTAAAGGACACCATAGATTGAAATTTCTTCCTAATTTTGGCCGAAATCGAAAAATACCAAATCAAACACAAGATACTTTTCATTGGTCTGTTGGTTGGAGAATCAAAGAGAAAAACTTTAGAGTACCGCGAAATATTAAGATTGATTTAAATACACCAAAGAATGAACCATTACCTGATGATTTGGCAAATGTAATACCCAATGTATTTGTTTAAAATTAATTGTTATTAATATTTTTTTTTTTTTTTTCTTAGAAGAGCAAATTCAATTGAATTATCTCTAATTTACTATTATTTATGCTTTATATATGAATTTAAGAGATTTATTTTATTATATTTTATTTTTATTTTTTTTTTTTTTTAATACAATCACATTATTTACATTTATTCATTTAATTTTTTAAAAATGTTATTTTCTATAGTATATTGTAAAGTATGTAGTTGCTGATGGATTTTAAAATATAATTACTGAAAAATAAGTTAATATTGAATAAATAGATTTCAAGGGAAGTGATGAAAAGGATATGTGATAAGTAACAGTCTATAATAATAATAAAAAAAAAAAATTTAAATATTAAATTAAAAAACAAAAATTCTTTATTTTTATTTATTTACTTTTTTTTTTTTTGTTATTTATTTATTAATTTTATAATTTATTTGGAAAATTAACCAATAGTAACCTTTTGACCCGGAACAAGATCATAAGTTGGGATTTCTAAATTAAGAGGAGCAGGACCTTTACGAATACGTCCAGAGATATCATAATGAGAACCATGACAAGGACAGAACCAACCTCCAAAATCACCAGCAGCACCAATAGGAACACAACCTAAATGAGTACATACACCAATCATAACTAACCAATGAGCATCTTTAACTCTATCTTCATCACGTTGAGGATCACGAAGAGTTGAAATATCAACAGAACGTGCTTGTTCTATTTCTTTATCAGTTCTATGACGAATAAAAATAGGTTTACCACGCCATTTTACAACCAAATTTTTAGCAAGTGGTACTTTTGTAAGATCAACTTCAACTTTAGCCATGGCAAGAACATCAGCAGAGGCAGACATTGATACTAAAAAGTCAGTAACAGTAGCTTTAGCACCAACTGCACCTAAAAAGCCAAGAGTTCCAACCATAAAGTAAGAAAACGCTCGTGAATCATCATTTCCCTTTCCAGAATTTAAATATGGACCATAATTTGGTACTTTATATGTGTCATAAGATTTGCTTCTCGTGAATACTAGATAGTTAGTGATTGGTTTATATGAGAAAAAAAATTATAAAAAAAATATATGAAAAATATATAAAAAATATATAAAAAAATATATAAAAGCTAATAAAAAACTCAACTCACCTGATGGTGCCGAAGCAATTGACCTTAAAGAGCTCGAAACAAGAGCTCGACTTGCAGGAATAGCAGAAGCAATAGCTTTAGAATTCATTTTTATTATTTAAATTATTTTATTATTTAAAAAAAAAAAAAAATAAAATAAAAAAAAAATAAAATAAAAATTAAATCTTATTTTATAATTAGTGCTAAAAGCAAAATTTTAAATAATAAATAATTAATTTGTTTATTATTTATTTTATTATATATATAATAAATATTTTTAAATATTATTATTATTATTATTATATTATATGAGAAAATTATATATGGCGAATTTTATTTTATTTGTATATATAATTATTTTACATAGTAACAATAATAATAATTAATATGTAGAAAATAATATTATTTTTTATTATGTAAAGAAAAAAAAATATAATTATATAGTAAAAAAATATTTATTTAATTTATTATATGGTTTTACTAGTAAACAATTTATTGTTTTTTTATTAGTCGGTAGGTTTCCTTTGAATTTCGGCGGACGTGATTGGTTGACTTGTGACTAAATTTACTATAAAGTATAAATTTTACTATAATAATATATTCTTTTGGTTTTAAACAGTATTACCGGTGCTTACTATTATTATTAAAATGCAGTTTTTTTATTTACCCTACTTATTTTTTTACAAAACCATCCAATGTTGGTTGCCCAGCAACCAAAGCTGGAGCTTTGCTACGTGCTTTTAATGCATTTTTAAATGGTATTGTTTGGGGTATCAGATCTATAAAGTTAGAATTAAGTATATATAAAAAAGAAATATAAATTTAAATAAAAAATAAATATAAAATAAAAAATTAAAATAAAAATAAATATAAATATAAAATATTGTATACTAACCTTCTAAGAATGTTAAAGATTGGTTGTCATGTATTACATTTGCTTATTTTGTTAGTATTAGTAAAAATAATCTAAGTACAATGAATGGTAACTAACCTATATCTTTGTATTGAATTCCAGAACGATGATCAAGTTTTGCAGTTTGAAGTGCTTTGTCTGTCAAGAAACGGACAAATTGTTCCTATATGGTTGATGTGAGTATGAGTAGAAATGATAAATATAAATAATAAATGTAAGTGTAAATATAAATAATAAATGTAAGTGTAAATATAATATTAAATATAAATAATAAATATAAATTAAAAGAAATTTTAAAATATATAAAAACATTAGTAAAATACAATCACTCACAGTTGCTGCTGCAATAGCATACGTAGCTGATGACGATGTAATTCCTATTTCTTTATCTGTTTTTAATATTTTTTTAACTCGCGTAAGAGGAACTGAAGTGGAATACGAATCTTTTTCTTTTTCCTTCTCAGTTCCTTTTTCATTTTCATTTTCATTTTCATTTTCATTTTCATTTTCATTTTCATTTTCATTTTCATTTTCATTTTCATTTTCCTTCTCTATATTCTTTTCATTTTCATTTTCATTTTCTTCTTCCTTTTCTATATTCTTCTCAGTTTCAACAGTTTTATCTTTTACACTTGTATCAACATCTTCCATTTGAATATCTATATTTTCTTGTTCATTTTGAATTCCATTTTCCTTATTTAATACATTCACATCTGCAGATTCATCACTCATTTTTTAATACTATAATATATATTTTATAAGTTATATATATATATATATATTACTGTCAATAGTTATCTATTGTATATTATTATATTATTAATAATACATGTAAAAGTTATCGGCTACTAACGGTTACTTACGGTTAAATTAATGAACATAGGTTAAACCTTATAAATTTAGTGGCCAACCCTTAAAACCCTTGAATATAGTTTGGCTACACATTAATATTTATTTCTTCATATACAACAAAACCTCTTTCAATTTTATCTATTGTAAAATAAATAACGAAGCATATTATAACGAATATAGATACACATAGACAAAGCATTCATTGTAAATAATAAAATATCTTTTATTATATTAATAGAAATAATAATAATAATAATAATAATAATAATAATAATAATAATAATAATAAATATTGAGATTCTAAGTATTGAAATCTATATAGTTGAAAATTAAAATTTGTGTATTTTTTTGTTTTGGTACTGTACGTATAATAAAAACTAAGTAATAGTAATAAATTATATAAAATAAATTATAAATAATAGTAATAATTTACAAACTCAATTAAAAACAAATTATAGAATAAACTATAAAATAAATTAAAAGTAAATTAAAAATAAATTAAAAATAAATTAAAAATAAATTAAAATAAATTAAAAATAAATTAAAAATAAATTAAAAATAAATTAAAAATAAATTAAAAATAAAGTATATAAATGGAATCTTATTTTAATAATGGAAATTCCGATGACAATTTCGATATAGATGATGAACACATAAATTCAGAAACAAATACTCAAATAAATCAATTAAACACTAACAACAATAACGATAAAATCCCTATTAACGAAGTTAAAAGATATGATGATTTCACTACAATAGATTGGGTGGAAGATGCAGAGGCTGAAGAAGTAAGGAAAAGATTGGAATTAATTCAAAATCATCGTACTATAAATCATTTAATTGGCTCAAATTTAGACTTGGAAGAAACCTCATTAGGTTCATTACAACAACAAAATACATCAAATATTTTTACACAAAAATTACCTTTATCCTTTCAAAAAAAAATAAGTATTAAATTATACAATCTTTATTTATCTGCTCAATCGTGGGTAGTATTTTCATTAGTTGGTATTTCTTGCGGTCTTATTGCTGCTATAGTTAATATAATTACTGAATGGCTAGGTAATCTTAGAACTGGCTATTGCTCTACTCATTTTTATTTAAATAAAACTTTTTGTTGTTGGGGTTCAAATACTTGTACAGATTGGAAAGAATGGTCACCAGGCGTTTCTTTATTAGGAATACCTCAATATTTTATGTATATATTTTTATCAGTCATATTTGCTTTTTCTTCTGCTTTTTTAGTAAAATCATACGCCCTAAAAGCTGCTGGTTCAGGAATTTCAGAAATTAAATGTATAATATCTGGCTTCTTAATGGATGGATTTTTAACTTTTAGAACTTTAATTATAAAATCAATAGGATTACCTTTAGCAATATCCTCTGGATTATCTGTAGGTAAAGAAGGTCCAAGTGTTCATTATGCAGTCTGTGTAGGAAAAGTAATTGCAAATAAGTTTACAAAATATCGTACAAGTGCAAGAAAAATGCGTGAAGTTCTTGTTGCTTCCGCTGCTGCTGGTGTAGGTGTAGCATTCGGTTCTCCAATTGGTGGTGTTCTTTTTTCTATAGAAGAAATGTCTTCTAATTTTTCGCTTCCAACAATGTGGAAATCATATTTTTGTGCTTTAGTTGCAACTTGGACACTCGCCGCTGTAAATCCTTTTAGAACTGGCCAATTAGTACTTTTTGAAGTTCATTATGATAGAAATTGGCATTTTTTTGAAATTATAGGCTTTATATTTATTGGAATCTTTGGCGGTGTTTATGGACAATATATTATTAAATGGAATCTCAGAGCTCAATCTTTTCGTAAAAAATTTCTTTCATCCTATCCCGTTCGAGAAGCTGTAACCCTGGCATTTATTACTGCTTTCTTATGTTATTTTAACGCATTTGTTCGCACTGATATGACAGAATCTATGCAAGTTCTTTTTGAAGAATGTGAAACTTACAATAAAAACAAGTTTGGAAGAGAAGAATTTATTGGAATCTGTGATCCTTCTAAACGATTTTTTAATGTTTTTTCACTTTTATTCGCTACTTTTATTCGCTTTATATTAGTAGTTGTTACATATGGGTGCAAAGTCCCCGCAGGTTGCTTTGTTCCATCAATGGCAATCGGAGCTACTTTTGGAAGAATGGTTGGTATTATAATGCAAGCTTTAGCTGAGAAAATCCATCCTAATGCTTGTTTTTCGTCCTCTACTGGCGGTAATGCTGATGAATTAGTATGTATAACTCCTGGAACTTATGCCTTCCTTGGTGCAGCTGCTGCATTAAGCGGTATTACGCATTTAACCGTTACTGTTGTAGTTATAATGTTTGAGTTAACTGGTGCTGTTGTATATATACTACCCACAATGATAGTAGTGGGTATCACAAAGATAACACTTGAATGGTGGTTCGGAACCCAAGAAGGAATAGCTGATAAAATGATTTATTTTTCAGGAATGCCCTTTTTAGATGCTCATGCTGAAGTGGATTTTGGGGGCGCTCCTGTTTCAAAAGTAATGACTTCTTACGAAAATGTAATTAGTTTTACTTCAGAAGGCATGACGTTAAAAGATATTAAAGATATTTTGAATAGTAATCATGTCAGCGGCTTCCCTATTATTGAAAAGGATACTGAAATACTTCTGGGGCACATAAGTCGTGAAAGAGTTGAACTTATACTTAAAAAATATGCTTCATCATCCATTTCGTTGTCTGCAGAATGCGTTTTTGTACGTCCAGAAAATGAGCAAGTAGACCAAGAAGAAAATTCTTTTTCGGGAACGGATTCTGGTAAACAAATAATAAAGTTTTGGAGATATACAAATTATACCCCAATAGTTGTAGGAGAAACTCTTCCATTAGAGTCTGTAAGAGATTTGTTTACTTCCCTCGGGCCACGGGTCATTCTAATAGTTTCTGAAGGAAAGTTTAAAGGTTTAATTACTGCAAAGGATATTCTACGATTCCAATTTTCACTTGAATACAAGGAAGATCCATCTAGATTGGATAGAGAAAATAGAATTAAGGAATCAGATGAACATATATGGGAATTGCTTTGCAAATTTAATGACGTTGTAAATAAATATGTTAATAAGTTACGATTTACAAATATAACAGCTTTGATATTTGATAAAATAATTTCTTGGCGAAGAAATGTTCAATTAAATTCTAGATGAGCCTTTTATCTGAATAAAATCAATGAATTATTTATGATTATGACTTTTATATATGAAGAAGAAATAAATTAAAATAAAAAATAATGAATAAATAAATAAAATACAACATTAATATCTAATATCTATTTATTTGTATCAAGAAATGAGCACTAACCAAAAAGAAAATTAAATAAATTTAATGAAACTAGGATGAGTTTTGTATAACTTTAGAAATGTCTACAGTACCTTCCACTATTTCTTTTATAGTTTTATGAATGTCTGCAAAAGAATGGAATTCACGATAAGGGACTTTTTCACGTTCACAGAAAGTAATTAAATCTCGATTCTCTTTTGCGAAAAGTAAATCAGTTTCGCGAGCTGCTGAAAGATCAGATACACCATCTCCACAATAAAATAAAGGAGGGTGGTTTGGAACATTTGCATAAGGTTTAATAGCAAGAGATTTATCATGGCCGAAATCTGAATCATCATGAAAGATAATATCCCAGGTGTCACCTTTTTTCTGAGGATCAGTATATTTAACATCATTTGAGATAATTTCAATATCGTCTGTAGCTTCTTTTCCTATTAATTTTGATAAAAGAGCTTTAATAATTGGTTTCATACCAGATGAAACAACAATAATTGGGATATTTTCTTTTTTTGCCCAATGGTAAAAATCTGCAAATCCAGGGTCAAGGTCGATTTCTAAATGATAA
>JAJMCY010000133.1:0-26897 GCA_030565755.1 Ascobotryozyma cognata
TAAAATAAAATAAAATAAAATAAAATAAAATAAAATAAAATAAAATAAAATAAAATAAAATAAAATAAAATAAAATAAAATAAAATAAAATAAAATAAAATAAAATAAAATAAAATAAAATAAAATAAAATAAAATAAAATAAAATAAAATACATACATACAAACATGGAGTCAAAATACTTACATCGAGAAATGCTCATTGCAGATGAATTTTCAAAAATCGAATATGCAAACAAACTACTATTAAAAACTACAGTCAAAAATGAAAAAAATGTAGATTTAACTCCTGCTAAAAATAGAGTAAAATTTGATATTGAAGAAATTGATAAACTACTAAAAGAAGAAATCAAAGAAAACCATGATGAAATTATTTTTTATTGTAAAAAAATTGAAAAAAATTCCTTTCTTATTGAACAACTAAAGAAATCATTTGAAAATATTCAAATTTCATATTCAAAAATTAAACTTGAAATTTTAAATCCTTATAATGAAGCAGAACCATTAATAAATAAATTAAAAATTTTACAAAATATTTTATCAATTTTAAGGTCATTAACATGGTATTTAAATCTTTTAAAACAGTTAGAAGTTTTACAATTATCAATTTTAAAAAGTACTATTAATTCATCAAAATCTTCTATAAAATCAGCTGTTTTAATATATGAAATTAAACAATATCTTAATACAAATTCATCTTTAAAACAGCTAAACATTGTTAAAAATTCAAATATCTTTTTTAAGGAAATTGAAAATTCAATTATTGTAAAATCAACAAATTTTATTACTTCATATCATACAAATTCTAAAAATATTTATGAAGAACAGTTAAATTTAATGTCTTTTTCTATAACTTTGTATCTTTTATCTCCAGATTTATTATTGGATTCAATAAAACACTTTTTAGCAATTCAATCAAACAATGCTTCTTTAATGCTTTACAAGGGTATTTCTGGTTCATTAGCTACTTTTGAAAAGTCAACTAATGAAATTCGTCCAATTATAACAAACATAGTTTCATTTACAAGGGCTTTGTCTCAAGCTTATCCGCCTTTGATTTCAACGAAGCAAAGTTCAAGCTCAAACGCAGATGCAAACGCAAACACAAACGCAAACACAAACGCAAACACAAACGCAAACACAAACGCAAACACAAACGCAAACACAAACTCAAACACAAACTCAAACACAAACACAAACTCCACCCCTGCAAAATACGAATTTTCCTATCCAAATGATAAATCGCCTCTAATCAACTACGTTGTAAAAAGATTACAAATTAACTCAATTGTCTTAAATTTTTGGAAAGAGGTTGTAAAAAATTTAGATCGAAAATCAAGAGATTTCTTTGGAAGAAATAATTCAAATGCAAGACTTTTAAGAAAAAATTTGATATCAATGAAAGAAATTATGACTGATTGTATTTTAAGTCCAGGTTTAACAGAACCAAATGGTCCAGAGGTTAATCTCATGTTAAATTATTTGGAAAAAATTACAAAATAATAAAATATTTATACTATATTATATTCATATATATAATTGTATCAACCCACTTAAATCATTAAAATCCTATTCAATATAGCACTTGATGGTTCTTTAAAATATACACTTACTTAATTTAAAATAAATTCACTCTGTATCTGTGTCCCTTTATCATGCATCCATCTTTACAATAAATAGATAGCATTAATAAACAACCTAATAGAAACCCCCGTAATAGTTAACTATAAACCTTAATTACACCAGACCTATCAACAGAAATTATCATATTATAAGGCCTTCGTAGTAACGCAACATCACTAATCATATCCAAATGATTATGCATTAAACTCTGTTGCTCCTGAGTAATAATCGAAATACGTGTTGGTCTTCCACTTTTATGTTTTGTATATTTACCTTTTCTAGTTTTAATATCTTTTGAACTCAAACCATTATTTGCCTTTTCAAAGTTTTTCACAAAAGATGATGAATAAGAAATTGAATAGTTCCGTTGTGGTTCATTTGGCCCTAAACCATTAACCACAAATGAATTATCAATCTTTTCCAAATCCCAAAATCGAACCTTAAAATCTTTCCCCCCAGATATTAAATATGCTGATTGTCTTGTTATTTCATTATTCCCACTTGATAGCCCATTTGAAATCAATGGGAGATTTCCAACTGAAAACACTCGAATACCCATACCATTAGTATCTATTTTGTCTTCACTATCATTTTTATTATTGCTGGAATTTCCCTGTACCTTATTTTTCCTTTTATTTATATTATCTTGATCCGTCTCCATATTTAAATCTTGGTTTTTTAATGTTTTCATCACCTCCTCATCATGTAGTGTTAACTTTTCAAACAGCTTGTTACTATCATCCTCATCAACTTTCCAAACTTGATATGTATTATCAGATGATTCAGTTAAACCAGATTCAGAACAAAATACTTGTCGACATGTTAGTTTTTCTATATCCCAAACACAAATTTCATTCTCATTTGCACCACCAGAAATAACTATCCAAAGACCACGACTTTTAGCTGGATGAACTGCAAGCCTATAAATAGGATATAACCCACCAATCCCCCATGCACGAAGGCGAAGTTGAAATCTTAAATCCCATAAATTTAATATACCTCTTGTAGTACCCACTACCATCCAACAAAGTTTTCTATCCAAACAAAAACATGTTATAGGACCATGGGAAAGAGGATTTTGTAAAACATAAATTGGTGACATTAGTTTTAAATTCAAAGCTATTATTCTAGAATGACTAGTAGCCACAAGTAAAATAGATCGATATTCTATTATCACATGCTCCATCCACGTAGCATATTCTCCATCTAATAAATTATAACTTCGTACTAATTGCATTTTACCAAATTTCGTAGTAAAATTATTAGATTTAGAATCAACAATATTTATTCTTACTAAATGAATTTGTCCATCTGTAGATGCACTAGCAAAACAATGCTTATTTTGAATAAAACAAATTGATTTAACTTTTGAATTTTCAGAATGAAAATATGTTTGCCTTGATCGATTAATCATATTTTTTTCAAGTCCCTCTGAGCCCCAAAGCTTTACCGTTCCATCATCGGAGGCTGTTAAAAAAAATAAATGATCTGGAGAAATAATTATTCTGTTAATTGTAGCTTTATGTTCACAAAAATGAGCAATAAAAATTCCCTTGGGTTTCCATTTTTTTGTTTCAGTATTAAATGATTTTTGTGAATTTGAAAAAGTTTGATGAATCTGTGAAGGAATAGGATGATTTTCAAATTTAATAGGTGTTATTGTAGGACCAAATTCAGCAAGATCTTCAAAAAAATTTGCATTATATGTCGTGTCTAAGAATTTTATAATATGAGGATCATCCCCATTATAAGAGTTAAGAGATTTAGATATAGGGGTATTAAGATTTTTATCCTTCTTCGCATTACCAATTGAATCATACTCGGAAAGATTTGTTGATTTTTGTAAAAAATCTCCTTCTGGAAACTCTACTTCACCATAAACATCAATATCATTTGTACCAGTTTCTGGTGAAGCCTTTGGTGAAAAGTTTTGCTTTGTAATTATGGAAACGGGACTCGAACCTAATCTACCATGGGTAGAAGGATTATGAGACAAATTAGTTGACCTTTCATTCTTTTCATTATTTAAAATTTTTATGTCAATAGGTGCAAGTAAGTTTTTATTACTCTTTTTTAAGCTTTCATTATTAAAGGTATTTTTAATTGTCTTGTTACGTATGGTATCATTATTTATTGCTGAATGGCTTGATCCTAAAACAGTTGTATCATTGATACTTTGAGTTTCTCTGTTTGTTGATGAGGTACCATTTGAAATTGACAAAGAAGGTTTTGAACTATTTAAATCATTTAAATTAGTTGTATCTTTTTTATTTATTAATGATTTATCATCAGAATTTTTTAAAGAAAAAGTTGATAGAATTAAGTTTTCAGTCAAATTTTCAAATGCTGAAGTGTTTTCTTCAAAAAAGACATTTATGGGAGTGATCCCATCTGATTGTAATGAAGTAGCCGTAAAAGTTTCAACAGGAGTATATTTTATATTATTATTTACACGAGATATACGCCAAATATATTCACGTAATACAGTCAATTTCCAAATATCTTTTGGATTAAAGCCAGTACCTTTTAATTTATCTAGCCATTCTTCATCCTCTTTAGAAAATTTTACATTGTCATTTGATAATAAACTATAAAGATTATTATTAGTTGAAAGATATCTAGAATTAAAAATAGATTTGCTAAGATTTAACATTTGTGGATCTCTAGCTGTATTCCAAAATAAAGATTTATCACACCTTTGGGCCCATAAAATAGTCATATTTAAAGATAATCTTGAGATGGGAATTTGAGCACATTCCAAAAGAGAAACTAAATCATATGAATCTACATCACATTCTAAATAAGGTCTCACAATAGGTGGTACCATACAATATAAATCTGCTAAATTTAACCATTTTGTAGAGGAAGCTACAAATGCAAAAACATTTTGACGAATCCAAATATTCGGTAAAGCACTAAAAGTGAGAACTATTGGTAAAAGATCCCATAATCTTGTAGTTTTAATGATTCCTAGTTCAGCTATAGTTGAAAGAGAAGAAAGGATTTTTTCTATGACAATTTCATTTGTATCAGCTAATGACTGAATCATTAAAGGTAAAATATATTCATCAAAACTAACTTGACCAATAAAAGCAGTAATTGAAGGTATAATTTCGAAAAAAGCAGCTCTTAATAAAGGATCTTTATCATTTAAATATGTTATTAAGTTACTTAAGAGAAGTTCATTCATATTATCACGACCAAAAAATAAGGAGAGTGAATCTATTGAATTTAATAAAGTTCTTTTAACAATAGATTCTTGATCAGTCATAAGTTTAATAATTTTTGCTTTAAAAATATTAATAATTTTTTGTAATGATCTTTCATATAAAGTATTATAAAAATTTGTATTTTCTATAGAAGTTTGAAAATCTAAAGTTGTATTAAATGATAGAGAACCTTCTGATTTAAAATTTTGAGATAAACTTAAAAATTTTAATGAAGAATTTGCCAGTGAAGCTAAACAAAAAGAATAATGAACTCTGATTAAAAGATTTGTAGAAGATTCTAAATGAGTTAAATTTGGTAATAAATATACAGTCATAAGTTGTCCATTTACTGGATTTATAACTTGAATTAGTTCTAATAATTGTGCAATAGTTCTTAAAGACGCAATAACAACTGAAGGATTTTTATCTTTTAATAAAAATACTAAATAAGGCAAACATCTATCTAATTTAATATCATCAGGTAATTTTTCTGCAAGAGAAAGAATCAAATCACATGCTTTTATTCTAGTAACTGAATTTGTTGTACTTCTTAAAGAGCTTAAAATGATTGTTAAAAAGATTAAAGCTGATTCGTTATCTTTGTTGGAAGCTTTATAAGGTTTTGTTAGTTTTTTTTCGCAGTTTATTATATCTATAATAACCGGTAAGGGAGTTTTGATATTTGATAAAGACGAATTAGTATTTAAAGATGAGTTGAAACCTAAAAAGTAAGAAATTTTGTCATAATCATTAAATATTGAATTAATCCTTTCATCAGAGGGGGAATAATTTGAAATTAAATTATTTTTATTGTTAAAAAATGGATCAATATTAATTAATGGTCCAGTTACATTTCCAACGTACTGATGTAAAAAAGAATAAAAATAATCAGGAAAACAAATTGATTTATAAGTTGACAAATAATAATCAATTGAAAATCTCTTTTCTGGATCAAGATTAATCATATCCTTAATTAAATTTCTAATATTTACATCATTAATATTATTCAAATTTGGATAATAAGTTCCTTTTTTAAAATCAAACAATTGAGAAAGTGAAAAAATAGATAAACCGTCAAGAAACAATTCAGCAATTACACAACCTAAACTAAAAATATCCATTTCAGGGGTAAGAGTTGGATTAAAATTTTTAAAAGTTGAATTAAAAAACCTTTCTGGTGCAATATAACAAGTATTTCTTAAAGAAGTATTAAAAAAAAATAAAAATTTTGAAGGGTCATCCTCAGGTAAATAAATTGGTTTAAAATTTGATGAAAAATCTGTTAAATAAACCCAATTATAACTTGTTAAAAGAATATTTTCAGATTTTATATCTCCATGATAAATTTTATTATCATGACAATCCTTTAAACAAACTAAAAGTTGAAAAACAATCCATTTTTTCTCAATATCATTTAAAAACGGTCTTGTACTTATTCTGTCATATAAATTATAATTAATATATTGTCTAATTAAATAACCAGCAATATCTGTTTGAATTATTTTCCCATATGGTAAAATATTTAAATTTTTATTTTTTTTTAAATTTTTCTTTAAATTTATATTTTCTTTAATTAATAGATCTTCAATTTTATTTAAATTTATTTCAGAATTATTAGGTTTTATGTATATTTTAACTATGAGCAGTCCTTCTTTGTGTAATCCTATAATTGTTTTTAAAAATCTTGTTGTGCTAATTGTTTTTTCATATTCTATGTCTTTTAGTTCAGAAATAAATGCTTCGATTCCAACTGTTGATGTTCCAGAAATTTGAGAGACCTGACCGCCCATGGTTTTATCTGTGTCTTTTGTGTATCTGTTGTGTATACGTGTTTTATTTATTTATTTATTTATGTGTTTTTGTATGTTTTTATTTGTTTTTATGCGTTTCTATATGTTTTAATCTATTTATATATTTATATTCATTTATTCATTTATTCACGTATTTTGTATATATGACTTTGTATATATTTATATTAACTACGTATGTATTTTTAAATACATCAACACTTTTACATTAAAATTCAAACAAATGGTTCTATTAAAATCGTACGAAATTGAGGTTCATTATTTACTGAATAATTATATACTTTTCGTTCTTCGCGAGTTGTTTAGCATTTTCAGTAGAAATTCGAAATTGGGTAAATTCAATTGAAAAAACAGAAAAGAAAAGAAAAAAAAATATTTTTTTTCAGTTTTGTATTACAAAAAACTGTTTTATACTTGACAACCTTGTGGTATTTTACTGTAATTTGCGTAAATTGCCGTTATGTTCTGTTGTGTTTTATAGTTATGTAATTTATGTAATTTATGTGATTTATGTGATTTATGTGATTTATGTGATTTATGTGATTTATGTGATTTATGTGATTATATAATTTATATAATGTATATAATTCATATAATTCATATAATTCATATATTTTCGATTTTAATTTTTTACTGTTATAGTTCTGCTATAACTTAAACAAATCATTGACTATAATGTGTAATTTAGTACGCGACATGATGAATTACCGGAAACCCAATGGAACCCTGATATAAATCCAATGTAAATCTAATGTAAACCCAATGGATACCCAATGGAAAACATTGGATACATATAAAAGCTACTTCAAACCCTATGTAAACCTTATAATCTGTATCTATAGAACCACCAGACCTGAAAAAACAAAAACAAAAAAAATAAAACCACTTTATGTAGGTAATTTTGAAATAAATAAATAATTGTAGAATTAGTGTAATTAGTTGACTTTATTATACAAAACTTAACAAATTCCATAAATAAATTAAAAAAGTAAAAAAAGTTTATTTATAAACATAATAAATACTATTAAAAGCATTTTTTTATACAAGAAAATATAACTTTTATAGTTACAGTTAATAAAATTTATTGCAATATATTTACTTGTCCTTTGGAACACAAAAAAAAAAGAACAATTTAAATTATTCGATTACAAAGCCTTAAAAAACACTACTTATATAGTATCTAACAAATGCCAAAGGGGCATTTAAGAAAATCCCAAAATCCATTAGTATGAGATTTTTCATCTTTATTTGATGAAGAATATTCTGGATTTTCAGGCTGAATGCAATATTCTTTCAAGCATTGTACACACTTTTCAGGCAATTTTGGAGTATCATCAGAATTCGATCTATGTTTTAATAAATTATGGTTCACCATGGCACAAGATACACAAGTAGCCCAATCATCATCCTTTCGGTATCCACTGTCAAGAGATACACCAGCAAGACCATTATTAATTGCCGCCTGAACTTCATAATCAGTAAAAGTGGTTTGTGAATTGTCAGGCCTTGATGCGTTTCCATCAAAAAGATCATTTGGAATATAAATGTATAAAGGAGTATTAGTTGCATCACAAGCGAAAAAGGCGGGTTTCAAAGGATCATTTTCAGTACCATCATGATACCAACTCCAGAATGACTTTATTGGTTGTGGCATATACATGGCTCCCAAATAAAGAACGGCATCGTGCAATGACTTCCAAGTAGAAAATTTAGAGTCAGGTTCAGCTGTATTATCAAATAAAAACACAACATCAACATCTCTCTCAGGCTGAGCAAATGACTCTAATGGAATTGAATCACGATATTTAGTATTACCTGAATATATAGCTGTATTTACATAAGAATCATAGTCTTTGACATTCAAAGAATTTGTATTATACAAAGGATAACCCAAGATTTCCTTTTCAGGAAGTTGGAACATAGATTTATGCAAGTAGGAATTATTATGATTATCTAAAACATGGCTAGTAATATTTTGAATGAAACTTGCATAACGAGCAGAAGTTGCTCCCATTAAGAAACCCAAGTTGTCAAAACCTTCATAACAGACATCTTGTTTTGAGTTTGAATTATCGGTGATAAATGATCCAAAATAAGAAGTATCAACGGAGCTATTAAACCAAGAACCCCATGAGTTAATTCTATGAGGGGATAATTCCAAAGGAAGTTCTTGTAAACGACCTGGAGTACTGGCTAAGAAACGAGCTGTTAATAATGGATAAGGCATATCAGCGTTTTTAAAACTATCTAAAGTAGTAACATCTGAAAGATCGAAACTAGCCCATTTTTTATCCTTTCCTTCGCCAATTAATTTATGTGACAATGAATAACCTAAAATATCAACAAGTGATACAGGATACTTATTCTTAGTTTTTTCGGTAAGGAGTTCTCTAATCTCATTCCAATATTTCTGATTTTTTTTAGTATCATCACCATAAGGAGTGATTAAATCGTTATTAAAATTAAAAATATCAGGAGAATCAATCAATTCAGATACAATTGGAAAACCATGTGCAATTAAAGCTGCAATAAGCCAATTAGCTTCATGAACACCTGTAATGTATGATGATGCTTGTAAAATACCAGATAAAGGATGTTTTTTTTCTGATCTATCATCTAAACCTAACAATTGACCAGCTCCACCAAGTAATGATCTATAACCACCTCCAGAGAATGATAAACCAATAGTGAATTTTTTATTTTCAACTAGATCTTCTAAATTGATTGAACTATCATTAACATTACCGATAGTTCTTTTAAAGAATTTTAAAAGAGCTTCATTTACTTTAGGACGACGGATTTGAGAATATTCATATTCACCATACGAAATATTTGGAGAGCCACCTGAGAATGGTACTTTATTAGCTGGACAATCAACTTTTTTTGGAATATAGTCAGTTTCGAGTTTAACTTCATTACCATATGACATATATCCTGAAGATTTATCAAATATAGGAGCTGGAGTAGCTTCGACAATTTTATTTTCTTCGGGTGTGGGAATGCCAAAAGTTCCTAAAAGGAAAGCTAGATTCAAAAGAATAAATTTTTTCATTTTAAGTTGTATAATGTTTAAGTTGTGTAATGTTTAAGTTGTATAATGTTTAAGTTGTATAATGTTTAAGTTGTATAATGTTTAAGTTGTTATAATAATTGTAAGCTATTATAGTAATAAATTATTTTATACAATAATTAAACAAAATAAAAGAAATTTCTGTGGCTTTCCTCCATTTTATAATATTTTTCAAAATCAAAATTTACAATATAATTGGTAAATTCATAATTCACAATGTAATATTTCAATAGAGCAGATTTAGTTTTAAGGTAGTATTTAGCATGGCCAATATTGTTATTTGGTAATATCTGTAATTAAATTAGATAAAATTTAAAATATAATACCATTGACATCATTAATATCAGTTAAATTGAAACGTTAATCTATACGTAACCATAGAATATTTATTGAATAATAGTTTAAATAATAATAAAAAAAAGGTTCAACCTTATTTGATCTCGTTTTCTATAGTTTGTAAATAAAGACACATAAATCAGTTAAAGTTCCATTTAGGTTTGAAACCCATTAGGTTAGGTTCCAAGTTATTAGTTGCTGTGTGTTTTTAGTTGCTGTGTGTTTTTAGTTGCTGTGTTGTTTTTAGTTGCTAGTGTTAGTTTTAGTTTTCTCTACTCAGCCATTTTTAAAAGAACAACAAAACGTTACTGGCCAAAAATAAAAACAGTTCACAAGTGATATTGTTATTGTTATTGCGTTGTATTATTGTTATTGTGTTGTATTATTGTTTTTGTGTTGTATTATTGTTTTTGTGTTGTATTATTATTATTATATTATTATATTACTTATTTATTACCTGTAGAAGATAAAAAAGCACATACTCGCTAATTATTAGAAAAGATAAGTAGTTGCCATACCAACGCTACTTTTTTTAAAGATATACGTGTAGTACAGTGAAAAAATAAAAATCTATAAAAAATAAAAAAACCTGTACAAAAAGTAAATTTTACCTTTTCTATTTTGTCCTATAGGCAAATTGAAAAACTATTAGTAGATTAATGCGTAAATAAATTTAACTTAGAAAATAAATAAATACACATGTATACATGTGTATTTATTTATTATGTACTTATTATTATTATTATTACTATTATTATATTATATTATATTATATTATATTATATTATTATTATCATTTCTTATATAATCGTATTTCTCTCTTTCCAATTCTGCAACCGATTTTAACAATCAGCAACGGAATCATTTCTATGATATATAAGCATATATTATTATAACTATTATTATTACTATTATTATTACTATCTAAAGCTATTGTTGCAATTATCCTATTGGTTGTACAATAGGATGTTTTTATCACTATTTATTTTTCTCCTATACATATTTTAGTAACAAATGTCTAACTGAATATTTACATAAAATGAATATAATATTTCATACATCATTATGAAAATGTTCATGCAACATATTTGAGTACCGTAGAAGTAAAATTTACAGTTTTCTGTTTTTATTAATAAATAAATATACAATATACAATTTGTACACTTAATAAACATTACAGCAAATTATACTATACCGGTACCTTATTAATTTAGGATTCCGAGAAATTCTATCTGAAAATCAAGAATCCAATAGGAATACGTTCGTTGCAATCTGTTGTATTTGAAAAACAAAAATACACTACACTACTAACTGTTTTTTATTCCCATATTATAGAATTCAATGGTTTCCAGTATGGATTCGGTGGGTTTCCTTGCCATTTCATACACCAAGCAGGGTAATCAATATACTCCATTAAGAACTACATACATAAGTAATACTAATAAATACTAATAAATACTAATAAATACTAATAAATAAATAATAAGTAACAAATAAACAATAATAGACAATATTAACAATGGCTGGTCTTTTGGAATATATTGATTTATCTCAAAAATCTTTATACTGTAAGTTTTTTTTTTTTTTTTTTTTTTTTTTTTTCCCTTCCTTAACTCTAACAAAATAGACAGTTTAGCGTCAATCGTTTTCAATCCTTTGTTTTGGAACATAGTTGCTCGATCTGGTATGTTAGACAATTAGAATTGTCTCCTATTTTTATACGATAAATATAATTTTCTATATACTATACAATTACTTACCCTGAAGAATATAAGTCAAAAGTCCTTACAAACATTGCTGCAGGAGATAGAAAATTAGCCTGCTATGGTTTGGCCTTTACAATTTTTACTTTAGGTTTATTTCGCGATTTTCTGTAAGTAGATTGTGATTGTTTGTGAATGTTTGTGAATTTTACTAATTTTTTTTATATTTTTTTTTTTTTTTTCTTTTTAGCTACGAACGCGCTTTACGAGATCAACCTTCTTATGAATTATTTGAATCAACAGAAGCAAAATATTTTTCAATACTTTTATTACTAATAGGAAATGTTTTGGTATTGTCGTCGATGTATGCCTTGGGTATTACAGGAACATACCTTGGAGATTATTTTGGAATTTTAATGAACAATAGAGTTACAGGATTTCCTTTTAATATTACTGATAATCCAATGTATTACGGAAGTACAATTTCTTTTGTTGGAACTGCTATATGGTTTGGGAAACCAGCTGGTTTATTCATTTCTTTTTATGTGTTGGTTATGTATTTGATAGCCTTAAGGTTTGAAGAGTATGTTGATGTTTAATATTTTTTTTTATTTTTTTTTATTTTTTTTTATTTTATCTTACTAACATTTAGACCATTTACAAGTGAAATATACGCTAAAAGAGACCGTGAACGATCTTTAAAGTCACTTTAAATGTTTATTTTTAACTATTTTAGAGTATTCAACTTACTCTAATTGATTACTTGTTTTGTATTATTTTTGTAATTCAACATACATTGATAAAACAAACCAAGTTGTAAATAATGATATCTAATGATTTGTTTATTTATTAATTTATATTTATATTTATTTATTTGTTAATGTATATTTATATTTATTTATTTATTAATGTATATTTATATTTATTTATTTATTTTTTTTTTTTATTCTCATTATAGATTAAATTCTAAACTATTGTACAAATATATTAACGTAGTAAAAAGTGCTATATACAAAATCATTACCATTAAATAATTGTAAACATTACAATTATGACCTTTTAAATTTCTTCTTTTTTTCCTTTGTGTCCTTTGTGTCCTTTGTGTCCTTTGTGTCCTTTGTTTCATTTCTGTTCCCTGATTCAAACAAATCTCGATATTTTTTATACAGCATCATACAAACTCTTGCATCTTCCACCTGAAAAGTTAGTAAATAATAAAAATAACAATAACAATAACAATAACAATAACTAACAATAAAAACAATTATATAATAACCCACCGAGGAATGAGAACCAGATTGAATGTCTAGCTGGAGAAATTCCTTAGCTACATTCTTTAAAGATGGCGCCTTCCCCTGAGAAATTTCACGAAACTTTTTAACATTTGCTGTATCTCTTATCATTTTACGTGGGTATGACAGTTGAAGAACAGACAAATCATTATGTAACGCATGCCCAATCAGTATCCTTTTATCTAATAATTTGTTTACTTTTTCCTGTACTTCTTTAAATGAAATGGCTAAACGTTAACACAAATAGTTAATACAATTAATATAATTAACAAATAAACTTACCCTCTTTCATGTTCCTGGAAGATATTCCACTAACCCAAGTACGCCAATCTGTTACTGGTTCTGAAATTTTCACATATTTATCCAATACAACATTACCATAATAATTAACAATAGAAACTCTAGCTAAAACACTTTCTTTTCCATCTTCTCCAACACCCACACATTCACAATCCATCGCTATATATTTACCAACTTTATTATTATTTATATTTGAAATTGGAACTTCACTTATAAGTTCATCATCGTTTAATTTAGACGTTTTCTCCTGGATGTTGTTATTAATTTCATTTATAATAGCCAAATATCCGTCACTTTCTGATTTTAAATCATCTCTAAGTAGGTTAGTAAACAATAAATAATAAACAATAATTAAAACAATAAATAAAACAATAAATAAAAATAAAAACACACTTTTTATCCTTTTCAATCTTTGTTTTGCTTTCAACCTCAGTTCTTGTTCTCCTTAGTGCACTCTTTTGATTGATTTTCCCTAAATTTTTCTTTTTTCTACCACCTAATGTTTTTTGAAGCTCTTTCCAATTGGCTGACAACAATTTTTTATCCACTATCATTTTGTATTAAAAAAAGAATAAAGAAAATAATAAAATAAAAAAAAAATAATAAAATAATAAAATAAAAATAAAATAATAGAAAAAAACAATAGAATAATAAAAATAATAAAAAAAATAAATTTTGCTAGTATGTTCAAATTTTATTTCCCTTCGTAGTGCAAAACAATTTGTTTATCGCCCACCTTCTCGTATTGCACGCCAAACCCTTGTCCACATAAAGGGTTTGGTGTTAGTTTACAACTGTAATCACTTTGTATACAAATATTATGAGGATACAAAGTGAAATACAGATAAAAACAAGAAATTCTGATTTATTTAAATAAACTATTTAAAAGATAATTTTAATTTTAAATCACATTTTTGTTCCTTGTTCCTTTTATTTTCTATTTATTTTTCTATTTTAATGTGCATTAAAAAACCGTTCCAACCCAACCTTTAATAACAAAGAAAAAAAAAAATAATATAAAATAATAAAAAAATAGTAAGAAAAATAAAAAATAAAAAGAAAAAAGAAAAAAGAAAAAAATAAACAATAAAAAGTAAAAAATAAAAAAGTCCTTAACAATATTGTACAAGTAAAAATCAAAACCATCAAAACGTCAACATCCCATACATACACAAATACACAAATTAATCCAACAAATAATTCACTTAAGCATAATCACCAGCATTGTATAAATTTATATCAGTTGCAGCTTTAGCTTCTATATTCTCAGTTGCACAATTATTATAAGTAGAATTATATAAAGGATTTCCAGGACCTGAATCCGAAGACATAGATTGATGTATAGATTTTAATTGTTGATTTCTTTTTCGTAGTGTTTCTAAATGATCAAGATAAGATTTCTTTACTCCAGTAACATAATTACCAGTAAAAACACCAGCTTCAAAAGACACAACCTCTGAGCTTTGATCTGAACGACTTTCAAGACAAGCAGTTTCTAAATCCTTTAAAGTTTGAAAAATAACCATATCGGCACCGATTACTTTTGAAATTTCTTCCTCAGTACGATTATAACCTACTAAGGCATGTGTGTCTGCTAAATCTATACCATAAACGTGGTTAAACCGTATTACAGGTGCAGCAGAGGCAAATATTACTGATTTAGCACCAGCTTCACGAGCCATTGCAACAATTTCTTTTGAAGTTGTACCACGCACAATTGAATCATCAACAATAAGTATATTTCTGTTTGCAAATTCTGAAGCCATTACATTAAGTTTACGACGTACTGAAGTTTGACGTTCTTTTTGATTTGGCATAATAAAAGTACGACCAATATAACGATTTTTAACAAAGGCTTCACGATATGATAATCCTAATTTTACAGATAATTGTAAAGCAGCATGTCTAGCAGTATCTGGAACTGGGACTACGACATCAATTTTTTGTTTTAAAGTTTCCAATGAACCACCAAAACGTTTTAAAACATTTTCAGCAAGCATATCACCCATTGCAAGTCTTGAACGATATACAGAAATACCATCCATAACAGAATCTGGACGAGCAAAATAAACATATTCAAAAATATCAGGAGTATATGAAAGTACAGGTGTTACTTGTCTAAATATTGGTTTCATTGTTTCCTTTGGAATAATTACAGCTTCACCAGGTTTTAAATCTCTCCAGGTGTTAAAACCTTGAGCAGTAAGTACTACAGATTCTGAAGCAATAGAATAATCTACAGTACCATTTGCACATTTTCTTTCACCTACAACAAGAGGACGTATACCATTTGCATCTCTAAAAGCAATTAAGCCATAACCAGCCAACATACATACACAGGCAAAACCACCTTTACATAAACGGAAAACACCACTTAAAGCAGAAAATAAATCATCAGCAGAAACACGAATTTTATTATTTTTTTGTAATTCAGCAGCAAAAACATTTAAAAGAAGTTCTGAATCTGAATCAGTATTTATATGACGATGTTCTTGCATATCTAAATAATCTTTTAATTCATCAGCATTTACAAGATTACCATTATGAGCAAGTACAATTCCATATGGTGAATTTACATAAAAAGGTTGCGCTTCAGAATTTGCTGAAGATCCTGCAGTTGGATAACGAACATGACCAATACCCATATTACCAACTAAATTTGAAGTACGAGCAGGAGAAAATACATCCCGAACCATACCATTGCCTTTACATTGGTAAAGACGACCTCTTGGACCACAAGTTACAATTCCTGCAGCATCTTGACCACGATGTTGCAAAAAGAAAAGTGCATCTAAGAGTTCTGGAGCAGTAGAAGCCTCAGGGTCGGAGTAAAGCAATCCGCAGATTCCGCACATCTAAGTGTTAGTGTTGATAATATATAAATAGTAAATAGTAAATAGTAATAATAATAAATAATAAAAAAGTATCAACTCAGAACATATTTTCTACACAAATTTCAGTAGTCTAACGTCTAAAAAATGTTTCATCACAGTCTATACAAGTTGCAAAATATGCTATAAAAATGTATAGTAATACTAATTATATGGTAATGTTAAATATATGCTATATATAGCAATTTCTATGAACTCACCTTATTTTTTCTATATTTATATAATAAATAAATAAAAAATAAATAAAAAATAAATAAAAAATAAATGAAAAAAAGGGGAAATCAGTCCTTTATATAGTCTCCAAAAATATCCACTCTAAGGAAAATAAATAAACAAAAAAAAAATCGCCACCCAAACACGTCTTCCTATTGGTGGAAATGTAAAAGTAAACAAAGCAAAATAAACAAGAATATACGCGTTTTTTTATTCTATTTATTTTATTTATTTTATTTATTTTATTTATTTTCCTTTAATAAATAACAATTAGTAATCAATTAATTAATTAAATAATGTATGCTAAAAAAATATAACTTCCTAATTGGTTTGTTATGATTTTGTTTTGACTTGATTATTTTTTTCCTTATAGAACAAAAAGTAAACAAATAAATCAATTAAAAAAAAAAAAAAAAAAAAAAAAAAAAAAAAAAAAAAAAAAAAAAAAAAAAAAAAAAAAAAAAAAAAAAAAAAAAAAAAAAAAAAAAAAAAAAAAAAAAAAAAAAAAAAAAAAGTCAAAACAAAATTGAAAACTTTTCTGTTCCTATTATTAAAAATAAGCAGTTACTTGCAGTTCACGTGACCATATTACCTCTAAATACCCAGCTTACGTTGTTATAGTGATATACTATTAAAACTAATGTAAAACCTAATTTTATCACGTGAATATTCTCAAAGTAAAAATCATACCGGACATACGGCTACAAAAATATTATTTGTGGGTAATATAAATTTCTTATTATTATCTCTCGGTTATTTTATTATATAATATATTATATACACCTTTTTTTATTGCGGATAGTTTCCGTATACAAGAATTAATTACCCCCGCTGAACTCCGCAAATATTATGTAATACATCTATTAATTATTATTAATTATTATTAATTATTATAAAATATTATATAATATTAAATATTATACAAATAATATATAAATAAATACGGCTAACATATAACATTTTATAACCGTAACCGATTTACCTAGCAGTATAACACCGCCTACTGACCGTAGTTATAAAACTATTTTATTATTTATTGCTTGTTATACTATTTGTTGTTATTTGAATCCCCTCGATTTCTGTTGGAGACTGGTTTTCAATATTTGTATATAAATAGGCCTTTGAGATGTAGTTTTACCAATATTTTGTATAATAATTATTATAATATATAATAGTATACAATATTATATTATATAATAGTATACAATATTATATTATATAATCATCCATTGTTTGTGATAAATCTCAATTAGTAATTTATTCATATTTATTAATAATAACAATATTGTTATTATTAGTCATCACACCGGTCGTGCTTACCAGTATTTATTAGTCATTATACAGATCATCATTAGTCATCATGTACCGTTCTAGAGAGCTAAAACACTTAAGTAAAGGAATTAAATTTAATGTATTTAACAATACATTTAAAAGAAATTCATCAGTTAAAACATTAAAATCAGCTGTTGAAGAAATAATTCCTGAAAAACAGGAATTATTTAAAAAAATTAAAACTAATTATGCAAGTAAATCGTTAGGAGAGTATACAGTTGGAAACTTAATTGGAGGAATGAGAGGATTAAAAGCCTTGTTATGGGAAGGATCAGTCCTTGATGCAAATGAAGGTATTAAATTTCATAATTATACTATTGAAGAATGTCGTAATATACTTCCAAAAGCTAAAGAAGGTGGAGAAATGCTTCCAGAAGGTATGTTATGGTTACTCTTAACAGGTAAAATACCAAAAAAAGAAGAAGTTCGTGGATTAAGTTTAGAATTAGCAAGAAAATCTGAATTACCAAAATTTATTGAAAATCTTTTAGATTCATTCCCTAATACATTACATCCTATGACACAATTTGTTATTACAGTTGCAGCATTAAATCATGAATCAATATTTGCAAAAAAATATGAAGCTGGTATACCAAAATCTAAATATTGGGAACCTGTATTTGATGATGTAATTAATTTAATTGCAAAATTACCACGTATTGCAGCAAAAATTTATCAAAATACTTACAAAGGTGGTGGTCCATTACCAGGAGAAGTACAACTTGATCGTGATTGGTCATATAATTATGCAGCATTATTAGGTAAGGAAGATAATAAAGGATTTGTTGATTTACTTAGATTATACTTTGCTTTACATGGTGATCATGAAGGTGGTAATGTATCAGCTCATACAACTCATTTAGTTGGATCATCTTTAGCTGATCCTTATCTTTCATATTCAGCTGGTTTATCGGGTCTTGCAGGGCCATTACATGGTCTTGCAGCACAAGAAGTTTTAAGATTTATACTTGTAATGAAAGAACATATTGGAGAAGACGTTACTGATGAAAATATTAAAAATTTCCTTTGGTCGGTATTGAATTCGGGTAGGGTAATACCTGGTTATGGTCATGCAGTATTAAGAAAGGAAGATCCAAGATTTAAAGCATTAATGGAATTTGCAAATAAACATCAAGATATTTTAGATAATCCAATATTCCAATTGGTGTTAAAAAATTCACAAATTGCCCCACAAGTTTTATTAAAACATGGTAAAACAAAGAATCCTTATCCAAATGTTGACTCTTCAAGTGGTGTTTTATTTTATCACTATGGAATGAAGGAAACTCTTTATTATACAGTTACATTTGGTGTTTCGAGAGCTATCGGACCTTTGTCTCAATTAATTTGGGATCGTATTTTAGGTCTTCCTATTGAGCGTCCAAAGTCTTTATCAATGGAGGGAATTATAAAAATGTATAATTAGACAATTAGAACCAATAGGTGTGTATCAAATATATACATCTATTGAACTTAATTGTATACTTTACCTAATTGGACTATGATTACGAATAGATGCAAATAGATATAATTATATAAATAACAAATAAATAACAAATAAATAACAAATAAATAACAAATAACAAATAAACAACAAATAAACAACAAATAAAAATAACAAATAACAAATTTCCTATTATAACAAAAAGGTTTTCTAATAGTATATGCACAAGTGTTATAAAATATAACATACACAGCGAATAATGAAAATAATAAATATAAATGGAAACCCCTATAAAAACCAAAATTATTTGAATCCTAAAGTAAAACTAAACCTGAAATACAATGCTATAATGGTATTCCTATAGGATTGTTTGTTTTCTGGCAGGAGGGTTACTTCAAAACTCATCCTATTATTAAGATATTTTGTTTAAAAAAAAAAACCGAAGCACAGAATGCAATATTTTACTATATTTTTTTTTGTAAAATATTATATAAAAACAAAATTTCAACAATCAAGTCGAAATATATTATTCATAATATTAAAAGCAAGTAGTTTATTTTTACTTCTCGTTAAGAATCGTCGATTACAGACATTAAAATTGTAAATAAATCAACAAAGTTTTCCGGTATTTCTATGCGTTGCTAGGCAAAAACAACACTTTTTGAGGTTACAAATTATATGGATTAGGGTATTTAATACTAAAAAAAAATATTATTTAAGTTTATTTATGAGAACTTCATATTTGCACCACCGTTTACTAATTAGTTAATATGTTGTTTTTTTATTCTCTTAATTTATCTGCTAATTTTTTTTTTTGGCTACTTAATAAATATTCAAGTAAAAATATGAATTTTACAAGGCTTGTTGATTTTTTTGTGTCTGTATTATCCACCATTTTTTACAGTTTCTGCAAGATTTCCAAATTAGATACCGTTGTATTTTCTTATCATTTTTTTCTTTCCTTGTAGGCATTAATTAAGGATGTGTTGATTAGAATTCAATAAATAAATTATTTAATTTATATTAAACTATAAAAAAAACAACAAGAAATTTTACTAGTTTATAATTATTTTGATTACTAAAAATTTGGCAATTTTGAGTTTGTAAAACTTAAAATTTTGATCCCCATAAGAGTAAAGCCCTAGTATAAGATTAGCTACAACATAAAACGTTATACATAAATATTTATGCATTTGATGTTTAAATAGCTAGATAAATTAAGAATATTACAAGCATAGTAAAGTTTCATGCATTTTTTATACAAGATATATTTAACAGTACAGGCAGTTGAATCCTACTTTAATAATTCGTCAATATTATTCAAAAAAAGTCCAATAAAAATACTTATATTTTATTTTATAAAATAAACCAATTAGGTTTAGATTGCAGTTGCGGCCATATCCGATAGAGAGCACCGTTCCCCGTTCGATCAACTGTAGTTAAACTGTCGAGAGCTGACTTAGTACTCTGGTGGGAGACCACAGTGGAATCGTCAGTGCTGCAATTTTTTTAATTTTGTTTTTTTTGTAAAACACTATAGAAAAAGAATGATTTATAAATTTACTACGTGAAAAATGGGCCATACCACCTTATTTTTGTAGAAGTCTAGAGTTAGCAATTCTTGTATTGTGAAAATATAAACTACAATCAGCTTCTATTTTTAAACGAATATATCTAAGAAAAATTAAAAAAGTAATAAAAAATGAAAAAATGCAAATAATTTTAAAATATATGTTTATATTAAGAAAATCATCCAAAATCTACGATATAATACATAGCCACTAATAATATAATTGTTTTAAACAAAACATAATTAGTAAATAATAATAGTAACGAAAAACCTACTTAATAATCATCAACCTTCGGTTATAAATGACTATTATGGTTTTAATAGTTTTCTCCTGCAGTAAACTTCACTTTTGATCTAATATTTAATTCTTGCTCCAAACATAGTGTACAAATATCAATTATATCTGAAAAGCCAAAGTATTCCTCAAATAACAAAGACATACTGTCAATTTCGGTAAAATCAAAATGTTTAACAAAAGTTTGTAAAGGCCTTCAATCTCCTCATAAGTGGAATACTAAAAAAAATACGATCAACTCCATCTAATTCAGAAAAATCAAAATGATTAAAAAAATGATTAACCAAAAGACTGGAAATAACATCAAACTCATCAAAGTTAAAATGATCCTTAAATAAATCGAATATTCCTTCAAGTTCTTCAAAGTTGTAATGATCCTCGAATAAATAAGCTACTCCCTTAAATGCATCAAAGTTATAATGGTCTTCAAATAAATCAGACACTCCTTTAAACCCATCAAAATTGTAATGATCCTCAAATAAAATAGATATTCTTTCAAACTTGTCAAAGTTTTAATAGTCTTCAAACAAAGTAGATACACCATCAAAGTAATAATGGTCTTCGAATAAATAATCTACTCCGTCAAATCCGTCAAAGTCAAAATATTCTTCAATAAACTTGGATACTCCTTCGAATTCTTCGTAATCATTCAAATCATCCAAAACACAACATACGAGTAAGAATTTGCATTATTCTCCGGGGAATAAAATTTCTTTCTATAGAAAAAGCCTGAAAACTATCTTCACTTGTCTTATTATAAGAATCCTCTAAATACTTTGCATACTAGAAGAATTTCAATACCGAGCGATATACAGATGAATTATATGCATAAACAGCTTTAGTACTATTATAAAAATCTAAATTTATATCATAATTATAAGAATAAGCCATTGAAAGTAGTTGAAATAAACCGTAATATAAATAGTTTTAAAAAATTTAATGTTTATTAAAAATAAGACAAATATAGGGAAAAGAAAAAAGAAGTAAAAACTAAACTTTAAAAATACTGCCTAATAGTAAAAGTTATGAGATTTATCATCAAATTAATCTGTTAAATTTATGCTAGAAGGGTTTGCGAAAAATTTAAATAATTGAAAATTTATAAATGTGGCAATTTGCCATTTTGCATGGTAATAATTCATTTTCACATCTCGCTAAGAATTGTCGATAAAAGACATAAAAATTGTAAATAAGCTAGCAAGTTTTCAAGTATTTCTATGTGTTGCTAGGCAAAACCTATATTTTGTGAGGTTACAATGATTGCATATTAGGGTATTTGATACTAAAAAAATTATTAATATTTATGTTCATTTATGAAAACTTATTAGTACCGTCGTTTATTATTAAATTTATATGTTTTTTCATAATCTTATAGTTTTCAATATGTATAGCTTCCGCGAGTCTTTCAATTTAGAGACTGCTTGGTTCACTTAACATGTTCTTCTTACTATATAGGAAATAGTTAGAGATTTCTTATTTGGAATTTAATAAATAAAACAATTAAATAATACTAAACTATAAAAATAACCCAAAAAAAAATTACCATGTTTATCATCGTTTTTTTTTTTTTTTGTTGGTTACCAAAGAATCTTACATTTTTATTCTGTAAAATTTATTTTTTCCATCCTATAAAAATCGAACTCTTATATAATTGACTATTACATAAAGCGTAAATTAAACATAAATATTTATACGTGTTATACATTTAAGATTTAAATAGCTAGATAAGTTTCGAATATTATAAGTATAATAAATTTTCATACATTTTTTATACAAGATATATTTAACAGTACAGGCAGTTGAATCCTACTTTAATAATTCGTCAATATTATTCAAAAAAAGTCCAATAAAAATACTTATATTTTATTTTATAAAATAAACCAATTAGATTTAGATTGCAGTTGCGGCCATATCCGATAGAAAGCACCGTTCCCCGTTCGATCAACTGTAGTTAAACTGTCGAGAGCTGACTTAGTACTCTGGTGGGAGACCACAGTGGAATCGTCAGTGCTGCAATTTTTTTAAATTTTTTTTTTTTGTGAAACATTATAAAAAAAAAAACTTTGTTAATCAAGTCGAAGTAAAAGCTAAATTGTTCAAAATTTTATTAATATATTATTATTCATAATATTGAAAAGTAAGTAATTTAATTTTACTTCTCGTTAAGAATCATCGATTGTAGACATTAAAATTGTAAATAAATCAACAAAGTTTTCCGGTATTACTATGTGTTGCTAAGCAAAAATAACAAATTTTGTGGTTACAATTAATGTGTATTAGGGTATTTATTACTAAATAGCTATCAATTTATGAGAACTTTTTATTGATATGCCGTCGTTTATTAATAAAATAATATGTCTTATTTATATTTTATAAAATAATTTTTAATTAAGTTTTTGATATATACAGCTTTTTGAGGGGGTTCCTGTATGTATCTAAGTGGCGTTCTTATTTGAGATCTTTACTGGAAGAAACTCTTGACGTTTGCGCTCATTTATGAATGTTGTTCTGGATTTCCCACTACTTCTTTCACGGCTTCCTTACCATTTTCTTTTTACCTTGCATGAAATAGCTAAACATTAATTAATTAAATGATATTAAACAAACTATAAAAGTAAACAACAGGAAGTTTTAATATGTTTATTACTATTATTTTATCACTAAAAACGCTGACAATTTTAATTTTGTAAATTTTACCTTTTCGATCTCCATAAAATCAAATCCTAATTTGTGATTGATTGGAGACTACATAAAGCGAAATTAAACATAAATCTTTCTACAGTTTATACATTCAATGTTTAAATAGCTAGCTAAACATTTAAAACAATACAAGTGTAATAAGCTTTCATAAACATCTTATACAAGATAAAAATATCAGTACAAATTGGTATAATAATATTTTAATCATACGTTACTCTTTTAAAAACTTTTCACCAACACAATAAATAATGTATTTACGATATATAAAAACTACCAAAAAGCTTTTGCTTTCAGTTGCGGCCATATCCGATAGAAAGCACCGTTCCCCGTTCGATCAACTGTAGTTAAACTGTCGAGAGCCTACTTAGTACTCTGGTGGGAGACCACAGTGGAATCGTAGGTGCTGCAACTATACTTTTTATAAGTAAAAGGTTTTTTTATTTTTTTTAATAGTTGATATTTTTACATGTATCCATCTAAGTTCTGTTTTTTTTATTCCTTTATTTGCTTTAGTAAAAAGCCTATCACAACATTCGTCCAATCAATATCGTAATATGTACTTGATAATATCCATGATTATCAACCTCCGGTACTACATGGCCTTGGTTGTTTTGAAAATTCTCTTCTTTAGTAAACTTCAATTTTAATCTAATATTTAATTCTTGCTCCAACAAAAGAGTAGAGATATCAATTATATCTGAAAATTCCAACTATTTCTCAAATAATAAAGACATACCATCAATTTCGATAAAATCAAAATGGTCGACAAAAATTTTGGATACCCCGTCAAGCTATTCATAAATGGAATACTTAGAGAAAATGCAATCAACCCCATATGATTCAAACAAATCAAAATGATTAGCTAAAATACTGTAAATAAATTCAGATTCGTCAAAGTCAAATGTTTTTCAAAAAAGGATATTCATTCTATTTCTTCGTAGTTATCTAATCTATCAAAACTGCTAAAATATGAGTAATAATTTGATTTATCCGCCAAAATATAATAATTTACTTCTACACAGAAAGCGCAAGAATCATCTTCACTTATTTATCTGTCAATCCTCTAAAGATTTTGCTATTTAGAAAATTTGAAAATTTGAATATTGGATGATATACAGATAAATTGTACGCACAAGCAGCTTTAGCAATGCCATAAAAACTAAACTCATATTATAAGTATTAGAAAAAAACATCAGAAATTTTTAAATTAATTTAAAGTATAATTATTTTTAAAACAAAAATAATTTCAATAAAAGTATGACAGTAAACTTGTATAATTAAATTAAAAAAAAAATAATAACAATATTCTTTGAAAAAATGCATAATAAAAATTATGAAGTTTGGCATAATTTTTTTTTCTTTCTCTTGGATATGTCGGTGCTAGGAGAATATTTAACAAGGTTAGCTAGCTTGAACGTTTTCATGGTAATAATACTCCATCCAATAAATTAATATAAACATTTGAATAAAAATTTAAAATATAACATCCTTTACCACTAAAAGTATAAAATTTGTAGCTTTATTTAATCTTCAACTCTTAATTTGATAACCAATTCAAAAAATTCTAAGTAATTCATTCATACATCTTATTAAGAGTTGTTGATTTCTGTCAATGAACTTATGGAAAAAAGATAGTTTCTAGAAATATTATATGTTGCTAGTCGAAAACGATAAAATTTGAGGTTACTATCGTCGTGTATTAGGGTATATTTTTGTTAATTTGTAGGCTTATAAACATTATTTACAAAATATGGAATTTCTTTAAGATGCCTTAATCTTTAGGTGTAATTTCTCGGAAATCTGTATGGTTATCTTTAAAATTCACCCATTTGTGCTATTTAAATATGTTCTTTTACTATTTATACAGGATGCAATTGTTTATTATTTAGCTTTGGTTTTAAATAATCTTTATCATATTGCATTACTCACAATTGGATAATTAGTTTATAATTGTTCAAGTACAGAGTTCAGTTTTTATACATATAATATAATATTATTTGAGACAAAAATCAGTTTTTATTTAAAAACTTAGAGTCAAAATCTAGAATTTGCTATTATAGAAAAAAACTAATTTCAAACTAAACAAAAACATGTATAATAAAAAGAATCACAATTTTTAAGTTTTCAGTTGCGGCCATATCCGATAGAAAGCACCGTTCCCCGTTCGATCAACTGTAGTTAAACTGTCGAGAGCTGACTTAGTACTCTGGTGGGAGACCACAGTGGAATCGTCAGTGCTGCAATTTTATTTTTTAAATATAAAATTTTTTTTTTTGTTTATTTTTCATATTTTTATAAATGATTAAAGTTTAAAACTCTTTTGTTGTATAATTAAATAATATTAAATTCCAAATGTCATTTTCTAATAATTTATTATGTATTTATTTCTTTTTTGATTAATTTTTAAAGTATTAAATGAAAAGTATTTTAAATAGAATACTATTAAATATGTAATTTAATAGTAATTTATTGCAATAAATATTAAAAATATACAAGAAATTTGTAAAAAAAAAATATAACTAATCTACGCAATAATACTTTAATAAAATGATACTTATGTTCTAAAAAATAATTAAAAAAATTAATCTAAAATAAAAGTAAATAGAAGTAAGAATTAATATTTACAAGGTTCCATAATTTGAAAAATACCCTAATGCATATGGTTTTTAACCTCCTGTTTAATGATTATTCCTTAGCAACACATAGTAAAAAGGAATATTATTAGTGTAAAAAGTTTTTATGAACATGTAATAGTAGTTTACTAAAATAAAAGAAAAAAAAATCTGATAACCGAATTACATAGATATAATTTTTGTTATATATCTTATATAACAGTATGATTTTATTGTTAGGCTAGAATTTCTTAAAAATTATATATGTATTTTTCATTTATATATTTATTTTAAGTTTCTATAGGCAGGTTTGTTTTGGAAATTTAATTATGTATTTTGATGACTTAAATTTTATTACATAATAGGTATAAAGCATGTATCGAATATAGCATTTGCTTTGATAATTATGTGAAATTTTGGGGTATTTTTTTTCCAAAATATTGTAAAGCTTCTCGGTAAATAAAAATATAAAAAGTGCACCAGCTTTTTTTTTTTTTTTTTT
>JAJMCY010000134.1:0-26753 GCA_030565755.1 Ascobotryozyma cognata
AAATAAATAAATAAATAAATAAATAAATAAATAAATAAATAAATAAATAAATAAATAAATAAATAAATAAATAAATAAATAAATAAATAAATAAATAAATAAATAAATAAATAAATAAATAAATAAATAAATAAATAAATAAATAAATAAATAAATAAATAAATAAATAAATAAATAAATAAATAAATAAATATACTAAAAGAAATCCACCAATAAAAGAAATGAATCATCAATTAATAAATTCATCATTTAGAGAAAGTAAGGCACCATTTTGAACTTTATTTGGTAATATTATAACCGATTACCGTATAAAAAGTAATTATATATAATATCATTTCACGTGATTATCTAAGTAACCAATAAATTTGACTCGTTGATAATAATTCGCCATAAAAAAGCTCAATTAGCAAAAATAAGTCGCATATTTTGAATATAAGCATTAAAAAAAAAAAAAAAAAAAAAAAAAAAAAAAAAAAAAAAAAATTGTACTGTACTGTACTGTACTGTATTTTTAATTTAAACCGGTTAAATTTGTCACTAGAAATTTGTATGCAATTAATTAATAGTGAATCATAATTAGAAAATCTATTATTATATAATAATGTAGTAAAGCAAATTATTATTATTATTTGTACTATTTGTATTAAATTATATTTATTATTATAATTACTATATATAGAGAATTAAATATCCTGTTAATTATAGAGCATATAGACAAGCATAGACTAGTGAATAATAATAAAAATAATAAAAATAATAATAAAAATAATAATAAATATAATAATATAACAATATAATAATATAAAATGCCTCCCTCACATTTCGATACTTTACAGGTCCACGCCGGACAAGAAGTAGGTGCCGATAGAGCAAGAGCTGTTCCTATTTTTGCTACAACTTCATATGTATTTAAAGATTCGGCTCAAGGAGCTAGATTATTTGGGTTAGAAGAAGCTGGTAATATTTATTCTAGAATTATGAATCCAACAAATGATGTATTTGAAAAACGTTTAGCAGCTTTAGAAGGTGGTGCAGCCGCATTAGCAGTAAGTTCTGGCCAAGCAGCACAATTTCTTGCTATTGCTGGTTTAGCTCATTCAGGTGATAATATTATTTCAACATCATTTTTATATGGTGGTACTTATAATCAATTTAAAGTTCAATTTAAAAGAATTGGTATTAATGTAAAATTTGCAAAAACTGATAGTGCAGAAGAATTTGAACAATTAATTGATGATAAAACAAAGGCAATTTATATTGAAACAATTGGAAATCCTAAATATAATGTTCCAGATTTTGAAGCTATTTCAAAAGTTGCTCATAAACATGGAATTCCTGTTGTTGCTGATAATACATTTGGTGCTGGTGGTTATCTTATTAGACCAATTGAACATGGTGTTGATATTGTTACACATTCTGCAACAAAATGGATTGGTGGTCATGGTACAACAATTGCTGGTGCAATTGTTGATTCTGGAAAATTTGATTGGACAAAATATCCAGAGAAATTTCCTCAATTTTCAAAACCATCTGAAGGCTATCATGGAATGATTTTTTCAAAAGCATTTGGAAATCTTGCTTTTATTGGTCATGTACGTACCGAATTATTAAGGGATTTTGGTCCAGCATTAAATCCTTTTGGTGCTTTCCTTTTAATTCAAGGTCTTGAAACTTTATCTCTTAGAGTTGACAGACATGTTTATAATGCTATGACTTTAGCAAAACATTTAGAAAAATCTCCTTATGTTTCATGGGTTTCTTATCCTGGTTTAGAATCACATCCTTCACATCAACTTGCTAAAAAATATCTAAAAAATGGTTATGGTGCTGTTCTTTCTTTTGGAGCTAAAGGCGGTGTTGATATTGGTGCACAAGTTGTTGATCATTTAAAATTAGCATCTAATCTTGCTAATGTTGGTGATTCAAAAACTCTTGTAATTGCTCCTTATTTTACTACTCATCAACAACTTTCTGATGAAGAAAAGGCTGCTTCAGGTGTTACAAAGGATCTTATTCGTGTTGCAGTTGGTACTGAATTTATTGATGATATTATTGCTGATTTTGAACAAGCTTTTGAAGCTGTATCCAAGAAATGAGTAAGTTATCTTTAGGAAGGTGACATTAAATTAATAGATATTATTTATTCTTTTACTCATTATTTATATTTACTTTGTATTTATTTCTATATGTACTTATATATTTATTATTTATTTACTTTTATTACAGTATGATTACTATTTTTTACTATAAAAGACAAAATTATTTTTTTTTTTTTAAAAAATAAAAATTACAAAATAAATTAGCATTTTAATCAATTCCCAACCAAATATGAAAAAAAAAAAAAAACCCATAAAAAAGTCAAACATAATAATACAAAAAAACAAATATAAACATATTCTACTTTATTTTAATCTTTAAAAATTAAATTAACAAAACGGCATTTACACAACCATCTCTATCAGGCTCATTTGTAATTTGAGCATATTTACCCCATACAACTTTTCCACCAGTAGTAACTAAACCTAATTCAGAAACATTAACTTCTAATATTGTACCTTTTGTTAAAACACCAAGTTGAGTATATGTAGGTGATTGCGGATTTTTTTTAACTGCTAGTATAGGTAAACGAACAGTAACACCCAATTCTGGATGTGTAACATTTGCTTTTTTTTGTCTTAAAGCAGCAGGTCTAATTATTCTTTCCATTTTAACTGGTCTTCTAGTAAAACCTTCACCAACAAATGTTGGTTTAGTAATCATTCTTTTCCATGATTTTGTTTTTGATTTACCAGATTTTATTACTTTAAACATTTCATCTTCTGCAATTCCACGTACTTTTGGTAAAGGAACACTATATTTATCAGCTTTTTCTGCTCGTTTTTGTTTAATTGATGAAGATAAAGCCTTTGCTGTATTTGTAGTATTACGATCAAGTAAATAAGCTGGTAAAGCTTCACCATCTGGATTAAGTCCATCATTATCTGATTTTGATTTAATTTTAGATTGTTCATGTGCTTTTATTTTCTTTTTCATTTGTACTTTTTCAGCAAATCTCTTCTTTGCAAACATCTTTGCTTTAAATCCTCTAAGTTCTTTAGCATCTTTAGCAATTCTATGTCCTTCTCTAGCTATTCTTTTTCTTGTTCTTTCTTCATGATCTAATCGACGACCATGTTTTTTTATATGTTGTTCAATATATTCATTTTGAGGCTACAATAAATATTTAAAAGTGTTAGTATGAGTTAGAATTGATATAAATAAGAATAAAGAATAAATGCTTTTTAATTGTATTAATTGTATTATAAAAATCCATTTACTTACCATTTTGCTGTGTATGCTCTTTTTTTATTGAATTGTTAATGTATTTTAAACAATTGTTTAATATCGATCTCAAATATTATTAAATTAGAGGTTTAAAGATAAAATTTTGGTTGCTATAGAGATGACATTTTATTTTATTTTATTTATTTTATTTATTTTATTTATTTTATTTAAAATAAAAAATATTTTTATATAATGTATTACTTGGGTAATTATTAAAATAATTACCCTGTTTTGATTTTTCCTAAACATTATAGTTAAGTATTACATACTTTTTATTAAATTTTATAATATTTCAAGTATTTAATATAGTACCGGTACCGGTACCGTATAACTAAATAACGTTATTTAGTATAAATAACATCAGTTACAGTATAAATATATAGCTAAAAATATTCCACCGTATATATACATTAACAATATAAATAGATACTATGGAAACTACGGAACAAAGTTTTTCCAGATATTATCGTAAAAACCAATAAATACAGTGTAAATCACGTGATTATTGATACCCAAATTAAATTGGATAACGACATAGGAAGACTCGGTGGATATAGGAACACCGCATAAAGTTAAGTCCGGCCAAAAGGGTATTAGTATTTGTATGAATAATGGTTTACTTTACATTGGTATTTGTTTACTATTTGTTAACTATTTGTTGGGGAAATTAGTCACTTTAATGTGTTGTTCATAGCAACGATAGATGTGTATTTATTTGTATTTGTATTTGCATTTGTATTTGTATTTGTATTTGTATTTGTATTTGTATTTGTATTTGTATTTGTATTTGTATTTGTATGTGTATTTGTATGTGTATTACATGTTATTTCTCATATAATTAAAAGAAATTTATAGACATAATAAATTGAATACTTTGTATACTATACTAATATTTTATATTAATCTATGATTAAAACTATTAATGTACATAATATAATTATCACGTGAAGATTATAGTGTATAGTAATAGGGTTGTTACATCATAGTATTATTCAATTTAGTACGGGGATACAGGCAATAAGAACAAAGGAAGCGGAGTATGTATTCCAATTGTAATATACGTATAATATTATTACTTTGTCATATGTATAATAGTATATAAAAGTATGTATATAGAAGTAAATGGTTTAATTAATATGTTTTACTTAATATGTAATAAATTTATAAGATAAATTATTTAATTGTATTTACTTAATGTGTAGATTTAATATGTAATTTAATATGAAATATGTAGTTAAATATGTAGTTAAATATGTAGTCAAATATGTAGTTTAATAGTTTAATTATATACCGGTATCTAATAATTACTTCATTTACGTAAATTAATTAATTTTTTAGTGTCCGCAATCTACCGTTTCGTAGTAATGGAAAAAAATATAAAAGCATAACCTTTCCCCTCTTTTAATTTCTTTTTTTCTTTTTTTTTCTTTTTCCTTCTTTTTCCTTCTTTTTAATATATTAGGTTTTTTTTTTGTTTATTTTATTTTACAACAGATTTTCGTTAGAATTTGTTTAAATATATATAGTAAAGAGAATTATATTATTTTTAAATTTCTTTTTCTTTTTCGTTTTGTTTTTTTAATATTAATATATACATATATATAAATATAAATTATTTTTTTATTTTTTATATATTAAGTTAAATTAAATTTTTTATTTATTATTTTAAAAATGGTTGTTAAAGTTGGTATTAATGGTTTTGGCCGTATTGGTCGTATTGTAAGTATTGTGTGGTTTATTATAGTTTGTACTGTTATTATATTATTATATTATTATATTATTATATTATTATATTATTATATTATTATTATTTTGGCTTTCCTATTAAGGAATAGAATTTGCGTTTATTTTATTCATATTTTTCCCACTTGGAGAATTGATTACTAACATTTGCCACCTTAATTTTATTTTATTTTATTATATTATATTATAATATTTAATAGGTCTTCCGCAATGCACTTCTCCACCCAGATGTTGATATTGTAGCTATCAATGATCCTTTCATTGTTCCAGAATATGCTGCCTATATGTTCAAATATGATTCTACTCACGGAAAATTTAAAGGTGAAGTTCATGCCGAAGGTGATACTTTAATCATCAATGGAAAAAAGATTAAAGTTTATGGATTTAAAGATCCTAAAGAAATCCCATGGAAAGATACCGGTGCTGAATACATTGTAGAATCTACTGGTGTATTTACTAAAGAAGAAGGTGCCAAAGCTCATTTAGTTGGTGGTGCTAAGAAAGTTGTTATTTCTGCTCCATCTCCTGATGCTCCTATGTTTGTAGTTGGTGTTAATCTTGATGCTTATAAATCTGAATATAAAGTTATCTCAAATGCTTCCTGCACAACTAATTGTTTAGCTCCTCTTGCTAAAGTTATTAATGATACATATGGTATTAAGGAAGGTTTAATGACAACCGTTCACTCTCTTACTGCCACTCAAAAGACAGTTGATGGTCCTTCCCATAAAGATTGGCGTGGTGGACGTACCGCTTCTGGAAATATTATTCCATCATCCACTGGTGCTGCAAAAGCCGTTGGAAAAGTCATTCCTACTCTTAATGGTAAGCTTACTGGCTTGGCTTTCCGTGTTCCAACAACTGATGTTTCAGTTGTTGATTTGACTGTTAACCTTGAAAAACCAACAACCTATGAAGATATTAAAGCTACTATTAAAAAGGCATCTCAAGGTGCTTACAAAGGTGTTCTCGGTTATACCGATGATGCTGTAGTATCAACTGATTTTATTGGTGACAGCCACTCTTCAATTTTTGATGCTAGCGCTGGTATCCAACTTTCCCCAACTTTTGTTAAACTTATTTCATGGTATGATAACGAATGGGGTTATTCCGCTCGTGTAATTGATCTTATTGTCCATGCCGCTAAAGTTGATGGCAATGCTTAAATAAATGTATTTATTTACTATTTACATGAAACAATACACATTATTTAGAGAGTAATGTTTTTATATAGTTTAATATTTTGATAAATATATTAATAAATAATTAAATATTTTTATATATTATGTGTTTTTTATTCGTTTACAACTGAGAAATGGAATAAATATTTACGTAGTTTTCATAAAGTGTGCATATATAATCAGCAAATGTTTTATTTATATTCTTTTATTTTTTATGTACTTATCAAATAAACCAATAAAATACTTAGGTAATTACAAATAAATATATAATATAATAAAAAAAATTGCTTATTACTCTACATATAAGAAAAGACTCTAGGTGAATGCCTTCTTTTTCTAAATATTATTTACATACTGTATAATATGTTTAAGTTATATTTCTAAGGGTTCGTTATGTCATAACCAGAAAAAAAGAAATATTAATATTTTTCTTCGAATGGTTGCTTACTTAATACAATTCACACAGTGCTATAAATAGTTTTTTAATATAATAATAACATACACTGCCATATCAACACATACTATGAAAATAATTATATTCTAACTAAAAAAGAGGAAAACAAAAAATTCAAATTGACACAAGGGAAAAATAAAAAAAAAAAAAAAAAAAAAAAAAAAAAAAAAAAAAAAAAAAAAAAAAAAAAAAAAAAAAAAAAAAAAAAAAAAAAAAAAAAAAAAAAAAAAAAAAAAAAAAAAAAAAAAAAAAAAAAAAAAAAAAAAAAAAAAAAAAAAAAAAAAAAAAAAAAAAAAAAAAAAAAAACAATAAAAATCCTATGGAAACCTAAAAATAAAATATAAACCCATTGGAAACCTAAGAAAGAAATAAAGAAAAATAAAAATATAAACTAAAATACAAAATATTCAAAATATTCAAAACGACACAGGGGAAAAAGAAAAGAAAAGAGAAACAAAAGCAAAAACAAAAATAATAAATAAATATTAATAATAATAACACATCACTATGGCAACTCCGTACGAATAGCACGCTATGATTATATTACGTAAAATTACTGTTACCATGCGATTTTATGTGATTTCCTACAATCAATCAATAAAAAAAAAAAAAAACAGGGTTGAAAAAAATTTGAATTTGTTTACATATAAAAAGAAACAATATTTTTAAAATTTGAAAATATTTTTTAAAATCACCACACTTTTTATTTATTTTTATAAAATATATGCAACAATATAAATACATAAATACATAAATATATAAGTATTTTAATTTTTAATATTTAATTTTTAATATTTAATATAGTAATATATTAATATATTACTATATTAATATTAATTAATAATTAATAATTATTACTTATTATATGTGTGCTTGTTTATGGTTTTAAAAATATGGATATAGGGAAATTTGGCTCCAGTGGATCAGGGAATTCACAAAATTTATCAAATTCAAAAAATAATGACACAAAAAAAGAAAATAATAATTCAGTGGATTCGAACAGATTTAGACTAAACCCAGCTGGATGGGGTAATGCTGGGTTTAAGTCGTCGGATATCGGTAAACACGGCAATGTTGAAAAGAAAAGACGTATCGTTTATAATAATAATTTTGATACAATAATAAATAAAGTTGATCTTCGTCATTGTATGCAACCAATTGAGAATAATTTTAACAAAAATGAAAAAGAAATTTCTTCGGATAAATCGGATATTTCCAAAAAGATAAATAAAAATGATTCTATGGAACTTGATACTAGTTTGTCTTTAGAGAAGGAAAAGCCACATAAGGTGGAAAATTTACAAATGGAAAAGCCACTTGAAGTTGAAAATTTACAAATAAAGGAAACGGAATATAAAAAGGAAAAAGAAGAAGAAAAAGAAACAATAGTTAAAAATCAAAATGAATCTGACGAAAAGAAACCAGTAAAATCAATTCAAACAGAAAAAGAAAGTATTAATACCTTTATAAAAGAAGAAACAGCCTTTACAAAAGAATCAAATGCTCCACCTCATCAAGTAACTGTTTCAGATGTTGGTATAGGTTATGTACCAGATGGTGTTAATCTTGCAATTGCTAAAGAAATTGATAATACCAAAGTTGTATTGTCACACGCTTGTAAAAAGACAGGAATTGTATATGATGTACGTATGCGTGGTCATGCTAAAGTGGTAACTTCTTCTTATGATTATGCTGATCCTCATCCTGAAGATCCACGGAGAATATATAGAATATATAAAACTCTTGCAGAGGCTGGTCTTATTACTGATAATAATTTTGCCGGTATAGAATCTGTTGGTAAATTAATGCAACGCATTCCAGTAAGAGAAGCATCCGAAGAAGAAGTCACCTTAGTTCATTCTAAACAACATTGGGATTTTATGAAATCTATACCTTCTATGACACGTGAAGAATTAATACAGAATACTGAAGTTGGTGATTCTGTTTATTTTAATACTGAATCCTTTTATTGTGCAAAACTTTCCGTTGGTGGTGCAATAGAAGCTTGTAGAGCTGTTATTGAAGAAAAAGTGAAAAATGCAATAGCTATAATTAGACCTCCTGGTCATCACGCTGAACCAGAAAAACCAGGTGGTTTTTGTATGTTTAATAATGTTTCGGTCGCTGCTTCAATAGCTCTTAAGGAATACCCAGAAAAAGTAAAACGTATACTTATTCTTGATTGGGATATACATCATGGTAACGGTACACAAAAAACTTTTTATAATGATAATAGAGTACTTTATATATCTTTACATAGATATGAAGATGGTAAATTTTATCCGTCAGGTACTTTTGGTAATATGGATAAATGTGGTGAAGGAGTTGGAGAAGGTTTTAATGTAAATATTCCATGGCCATGTGCTGCTATGCAAGATGGAGATTATATACACGCTTTTCAAGCTGTTATTATGCCCATTGCCATGGAGTTTGACCCTGATTTAGTAATCATATCCTCTGGATTTGATGCCGCAGCTGGTGATGAAATAGGTTGTTGCTTTGTAACCCCCCCTTGTTATGGCCAAATGACTCATATGCTGAAATCTCTAGCTAATGGTAAAGTCGTTGTCTGTCTTGAAGGAGGTTATAACCTTGATTCAATTTCAGTATCCGCTTTAGCCGTTGCTAGAGTTCTCTTGGGGGAACCACCCGGAATTATTAAAAATATTTATTACAAGCCAGAAGCTGCAAGAACTATTCAGAAAGTTACTACAATTCAAGCAAAGTATTGGAAATGTATGCAACAAAGAGGTACTGCCTCTATAGATATAGATGCCAAGGATTTGTCTGGATACGAATATCTGCATAATGCTTTGAGAACGTATCAAGCACGATATCTTTTTGATAAATATTCTATGACTATTTTGCCTATATTTCGTGACAATTTATCACGATCATTTGAAAATCAAGTGCTAGCTACCCAACGTTTTCAGGCTGCAAATACTCTGTTAGTAATTGCACATGATGGATTAGATGTATTTGGTTATGTTGATCCGATAACAGGCTTGGTTGATACTTCACAATCTTATCTTCTTGCACCCGAAAATAGATATATAGATTGGGCTGTAAAGGAGCGTGGGTTTGGAGTAATTGATGTAAATATTCCTAAAATTTTTTTAGATATGGATTCTGATGTATACGCTTCACAAATTGCTGCACAAGATGTAATGGCTTATCTTTGGGACAATTATATTGACTTGACTGCAGCGCAGCAAGTTATATTTTTTGCAATAGGAGATGCATGTTCTGCTTTAGTTCATTTACTTGGTCATCGTGATATAAGAGATAGAGTTCCTTGTGCTATTTCAATTATTGCATCTTCTCCTTTAAAAGGAATTGCTTCAATAGTTGATGAGCATATGATTGACTGGTATCATAAACACTCTTTAGTTATAACTTCTAGCACACATCCCGTTTGGGAGGGATCTTCAGGAAATAATTCAAAAAGGCGTCGCCGGAAATTTGGGAACTTGTTTAAAGCGGATAAAGATCCCGCAAATGTTATTATGAATGAATTATATGAAGATATTGTTGAATTTATGGATGATAAACTTGCAGAAGAGAAGTCTAAATGAACGAATGGCAAAAAATATAATCCTAAAAATGCAGCATAAATGGCTCCTATTATTACAACTATTATTATTATCATGACTTACGCATTTTAATTTGCTACTTTTACTATAATTAGTACAAAAATATAATGAACTAATTTTTGTTTAATTATAGAAATTTCTGCATACCTAGTTATTTGTTTATTTGTTTTCTTATTTGTATCTATTTTATTTCTTTTTCTTGTTTACAAAGTTTCGTATTTTATGTTACTATTTTTACACGATTTATTATAATTTTAAGGTGTTAGGTTTTATTTTATTATATTTATGTGCTTTTGTTATTAATTTTAAAGACTAATAATATAATGTAATTTAGATTTAAATTATTAATATTTTTAAAATATTTACGAAGAATTTTACATTCTGCTCTGTTATCAAACACTTTCAATAAAAATAAACTACTTTGCAACTAATTAATATAATATGTAGTTCTCTCAGATTGGGATACTAGAAGTTGGGGAACTTTTTTTTTTTAGGATGTCAGCTTCTAAGGTTGTAGTCTACAACTTCTAGATTCCAAAAAACCACAAAAGACTGTTGCCATGGTAAAATACTGGCTCACTTGTTGCCTGACTCTATCTACTTTAACTAGTTCTCATAGTTTGTTCTAGCACTTGTACTCGTAAAATACCAACTGGCAGAAAGAGTAATGTTGTTTACAAGACAAATCATTTGTAGAGTTTACGAAGTTATTAAGGATTTCAGAAAAATGTGATGTAAAATAAAAAAAAATAAAAAAAAAATAAAAAAAAAATAAAAAAAAAATAAAAAAAAAATAAAAAAAAGAGAAGAGCAAACATTAAATTATAAATAAGAATATTAAATAAGGTTTATATTTCCTTTAACGTAATATATAGATTTATACATATTCTAAATAAATTAAACCAAGATATAGTAGTAGTATGATATATGATGCATATTTCTATTGCTAAAAACATTATATGCAGGTATATTCAGTTGTAACATAAATATAAGCACATAATTCATGAAAACCATATGTAAATTGACATCATGGTTACGTAAGTACATGTAACCATGTATGGAATGACAAAATATTTTGTAGACCAATGGTACCTTGTACACCTGTAGACAGGTCTAAAGATATAATAAATATTATTCTTGCTACTCAACTCAATTAGATTTCTTATTATTTAAAATATATTTATAATAGTAAATAATTTATAATAGTAAATAATTTATAATAGTAAATAATTTATAATAGTAAATAATTTATAATAGTAAATAAATTTTGAATGACCAGCTATACAAAGTATAAGAAACTGAACTCAGGGTGATAAGAAATAAAAATACGCTAAAATTCAAAAAAAAAAAAAAAAAAATAATATTGAACTAATTTATTAATAGTAAATAAATTAGTTAGAGTAATATTCAGCATAACCAAATATATTATATTCATTTATATCATATGTCTCATTTCTAAGATAAACCAGGTTTTATTACACCACGGTAATAGTTTAGTTGATTTATAATCATTTTATAATTAGTAATACGTAATTACAAACCGGGTGATGGTTTAGCCGGAAGAAAATGTCAAGCAAGGTAAATAAATACATGCAAATTATTAATATAGAAAGGTAGAAAAGTAGAGAAAAACATATTTGAAACAATTAAAACTTTTATATATACACATACTAAGAATATATACACATACTAAAATACAATAAAATGCTTGCAGTAAAAAACGAAAATAAATCTATTGTATTAACAAAAGTTGATATACCAACTATACAAGATATAGATTTACTTATTAAAGTTCATACAATATCATTAAACCCAGTAGATTGGAAACTTATTAAATATGATGATACTTTTAATAATTCAATTATAGGTGGTGAAGCTGCAGGAGTCGTTGTGAAAGTTGGTTCAAAAGCAAATAATAGATTTAAAGTTGGAGATAGAGTAGCTGGTATTGTACCTACATGTACTCGTGAGCCAACTGTTGGTGCTTGTGCAGAATATACTGTTTTGTTATCTTATTTTTCAGTTCATATTCCTGATGATGTTTCATTTGAATCAGCAACTTCTTGGGGAATACCTATTCTTACAGATGCTATTATTTTTTATTCCATTTTAAAATTTCCTTTTCCCAATGTTGATAATTTATCTTTAGATTATAATAAAGATGATAATAAAAATATTAATAATAAAAATATTCTTATATGGGGTGGTTCAACATCTGTAGGACAGGCTTCTATTCAACTTGCAAATATTGCAGGTTATAATGTTATAACTACAGCATCTAAATCAAATTTTGATTTTCTTAAATCTTTAGGTGCTCATCAAGTGTTTGATTATCATGATAATGATGTTGTACAAAAGATAAAAGACTCCACTAATAATAATTTATCTATTGCAATTGATTGTATATCTACTGAACAAACTTATCCACATGTAGAAGCTTCATTAGACAATAACGGTGGAACTATAATTCTTTTACTTGATTATAAAGGTCCTACAGTAAGAAATGATGTAAAAAATATTTCTGTTTTAAGTTTTACTTCATTTGGAATACCAGTAAAAGTATTTGGTTCTCCTCTTCCTCTTGATGAGCAAGGTCATGAATATAGTGTAAAATTCTTTCCTATTTTTGAAAAATTAGTTGCTGCCCATAGGTTTAAATCACAGCCTTTTAAATTATTACCTAATGGACTCAGTTCAGCTCAACAAGGGTTGGAAATTCTTGAGAATGGTAAAGCTTCTAAAAATAAAATAGTCCTAAGGGTAAGCGATACACCTGAATTAAAGAAAGAAGTTAAATAGGGATCGGTTTGTTTATTTACATTTTTATTATTTTCGCATATATATATACATATTAATACATATATATTATATTAATAAATTGGAATTTATATGTAGAAAAGGTTTTTATTTTTACCATACACACATGCTACATATTTAAGTTTTTCTTCTTTTACTTTGTTAATACCATGAAACCCCTAAGTGCATACTCTCAACAGAAATACCTGGTATGCGCTTGTGGAAAGTTCTGTATTAAAAAAAATTACAATAGAGAAAAAATATTTACTAGTTAGGGTATTACTGGGTAAGAATAGTTAGTTTTTTTATTTTTTTGTGTAAATTTTACTACAGTTTTCAGGTTTATTGTGCATTGTTACAACTTTTTATAGTAAAAGCAGTGAAAAAAGTCTATTATGCAAATAAATAATTCCAGTTTATTTATTCTATATTTTTCAAAGAATAAAAAAGACAAAATTAACTTAGTTCTCAATAATTGGTTCGATGGTCTAGTCGGTTATGGCATCTGCTTAACACGCAGAACGTCCCCAGTTCGATCCTGGGTCGAATCATAATATTTTAATATGTATTTATGTTGTACAATATGTTTTTTTTTTAGGTATTTTTTACCTACATTAACTATTTATACAGGATATTACGAGTTATTACTAGTTTTTTCCTATTTTTAACAATCAACACTATTTTTTATATTCTTTACAATTAATCCTTCTTTTATTCTGGTATATTTTAAATATGTCATATATGAATTCGTACTTTACTTACACCCTTGACGCAGAAAGTGTTATATTTTTATTTTTTTTTTGAAGGTATTTTTATGCATGCCTAAAATCTATAAGCATCTCTTTTTTTTTTTTCTCTAGTTACCATCTATTTCCATGCATCTATTTGATAGTATGGAAAGTCTAAAACGAAAGAATATCGTTTTTTTTTTTTTGTAAATATTTTTATAAATGCTGTTGAAAATTTAATTTCTTATTTTAAATGATAAAAGCGTAAAACTTTTAATGAGATTAGATAGTATTTTAGAATGTGTATTAATAAGTATTAATTAATCCGATGGAAAATATATTTTTTTTTATAAGAATTCAAGTGTTTTCAAGATTTTTTTGTCAATACTTTACTTTTTCAAATTATCTTTTACGTATTACATTATTTGTGTTTATGTTTTAAATTCTACTTAGTACTAATTTCAAATAAAATGTAAAAACCATTAATAGGAGAAAATATTTATGATCATGCCAAATTAAAATTTATTTATTGGCTTGAGAACATTACGCTACAACCAAGTTGCTCCAAACACTGTATAATTGACTATCAATGTTTTTCTATATAATAATTTATAACTTTTACAGTACATAATCAAAGCCAGTTTTTATATAAAAAAAATAAAGTTGCTTGTTTACTTTAATACGAAATATATTCTAAAATAAATACAATTTCTTTCAATTTAATTTACAGCTTAAACAAGGATAATATCCTTTGCTAAATCATTATTCTTAGATATTAAGGATGAGATAAATTATAATAAACCCACTTTAATCGTGGGAGTGATTACATAAACATTCTGCTTCTAATGAATATATGTAAAATTACAAGTAGAATTACAAGCGGGATGACAAGTGGATGACAAGTGGATGACAAGTAAAAGTACAATAGATTATGTACTAGACGTATATAATTAATATATGGAATACACTATTATTTTATTCTATATTCTTACACAGCTTATATATCGTTAATCTAATTCTAGGCTACACTAAAATTCTAGACTCAAGGAATAAATATGGAAAACATTACCATATGATTGGTTTATATAAAGAATTTTTTTTTTGTATTGCAATGTAACTTATAGAAAAAGTAAACTAATGGCGGATATTTGACTTTATTTGAATTATAGACCGATTAATACTTAACAACCATTTTATATTGTTATCTAAATATTATTCTACCGTTACAACAAGTTGGCTGTGAGATATATATATTTTAATTAATTACTTTTTCTTTTTTTCTTCTTTTTTACAAACATATTACATACATACATACATAAAGATAATTTTTTAATATTATTACATTAATTATGTGACTATGAATTATTTATGATTATGTATCAATAATTTTTATATATTTAAATTTGTATGTTTAAAATTTTTACATTATTTTTAATTATATAAGAAAAAACAAATAACAAATAAAGAAATAAATATAAAATGAAAACGTATAAGATATTGATATATTATACACCTAAAAGGGAATAAAACAAATCCTATTTAGAATATAAATATAATATAAAAATTATTATAAACTTGTTTCAAATTTATTAAATTTTCTTTATAAGTAAAGTGAATTATTATATTAACCAACCTTGCAAATTATTTTATACTTTGTTTGAATATATTTATCTCCCTTTTAAGTAAATTATTATTTTATTTGTATTTCTATGTTTTATTATAATTAAAACAAACATCACTATAGCAACTAAATTAATTTATAATAAAAAATTAATTAATTAATAATAAAAATTATATTAATTTGGAAATTAATTAAATTTATACTAAGATAGGAAGGAAAGTAAATGATAAAGTAAAAGTAAATTTCAATTCTTTATTACTAATTTAAAAGAATAAAAATCAAAAATGGTTACATAGATATTCAAAAACAAGGCGGTGGTAATTCTTAAACTAGATTAGCGTATATTATGAAAAATGAAAAAAAAAAACCCCCTGAATATTATTCTTAATATTAATTTAGGAAATAAACACACATTTTAATCATTCATTTTTTTAATGCATTATTAGTGGAGTTAATTTAATTGGTTAATTTTTATTTTAATAGTTAAATAAATTATTATCCAGGTACATGATGAGTAAACATTTTTAATAATAAAATTAGATTATTATATAAGGATTATTAGATAATTATATAAGTGATGATTAATTTTATACATTTTACGAATCATGCAGTAGAAAATAATAGATGGTGCCATTAAAAAAAAAAAAAAAATATTAACGAAAACTAATAATAAAAACAAGAATAAAATAAACAATAAAATAATTATAACAATAATTATGAAAATAAAACAATGCAAAACAGTAAGCAGAAAATAGTTAAATAAATAAAATGCTTACTAGTAAATTATTTAAAAAGTCTGAATAGACATTTACTAAATTAGGATATAATACAAAAAAAAAAAAAATAAATAAATAAATAAATAAATAAATAAAATAAAAAAAACAAAAAATATAATTAATTAAATAAATAAATAAATAGATAAATAAATATTTAATTAATTAATTAATTAATAAATTATACATAATATATAATACATAATAATACATAATACATAATAGTGCAGATGCAAGATTCCATTGTTATTATTATTATTACTATTATTAATACTAATACTAATGCTTAATTCTTTTTAATATTATCAGTACCGCTGATTCAAATGCAGCTTCTTTATTATACAGGATTATATTACTAGAAATATTTTTTTAATAATCGCTCTATGCGCCTCATAATTGAATGAGGTTCTATATATCGTGCATACAATAAAAACATTATATTAATATATGAACAATTAAATAGATTATATTTATATTTATATATATATATATATATATAGATAGATAGATGAATAAATAAATAAATATTTATTTGTTAAACATAATTATATATTTATTTGTTTATATGTATATATATATATATATATATATATATACAAATGCTTAAATATATTCATATATATACATTCACATATTCACATATATATATCTACCTGTACACCATTATAAATTTTAGAAAGGAAATTAAATTATAATAGAATAAATATATTTAAATTTTCTTTTATACGGTGAATATCATTTTACGCTTAGTCGTTTATTAAGCCAAATTCTTAGTGCTGAGTACTCTTTTATCCAACTGTTAAAGTACAGTTCAGTATAGTTTCTAAAATTTATTAATTTATTATTAATAAATTTTATGTTTATGTTTGTGTTTATATCGTCTTATATTTTGGTATGTTTTATTACTTTGATTTTCAATTTTTTGAATTGTGATTCGAGTTACACATATGGAGCTGTTATTATATAGATATAGATATGCATGTATATGTATGTGTATATATATGTATAGATATATGTATATAGATACACAATGTATATGTGTATGTATATTCATCTCCATTAACATTTATATAATTTATATGCACCCTCAAATAATTTTTTATTTCCCCTTTCCATTTATAAACATAGACCCTATACTAACATATTAGAATTATTACAAAGAAACCCAATAATTAGTATATGCGTAAATTTTTATTTCAATAATTAAATCACCTTTATACTTTTTTTTTTTTACTTTTACAATATTTTTTTTTTTTTTTACAATTTTACTTATAATATTCACATATTCACATATTCACATATTCATATATTCATATATTCATCATTTTATTATTTTTCACCCACAAAGTTTAATTATAAAATATGGAAAATAATTATCAATCATACTCTGCATTAAACTCCCCAATGCTTCCAACCCCACCTATGGCTCCTCCTTCGAATTGGAAACAACGTCGTGGCTCTAGCTTACTTTTGTCTGAAAAGGTTTTAAATACTCTTACAAAATCACCTTCTAAACCTTCTTCATCTTCATTTGCTTTACATCCACTTCGTTCAGGTCAAATTCTTTCCACTTCAAATGATTCCCAAGAGAATCCAGTTGTGAACCAACCATGTAAGGAAAATAACAATATTAAACAAACTAATCTTTACTATAATGAAAAACATACATTAAAGTCTAACCCTAAATTCAACAACTATTCTTTTAAACTTCCAAAGAATAGACCTCCTTCTAATCCTCCTTCTAATCCTCCCCCAGAGTTACCTATTAAAAATTCCACACCAATAAACTCAAATTATACTATTCCTAGTTTTTCCTATAGAAAGTCTTCTATCAATAGACTAACAAATTTAAAAAATGACCTAATTAATCAATATTCTCCTGAAAAACCCACCAAAAATATTTTGCTTCATCATTATACTCCTCCTTTTGAATGCGATTCGCCTTATCCTTTACCCAAAATCCCTCCTCCGTCTCCTCCATCCCCACCTTCTTTATCTTCATCTTCATCTTTACTTTCTATTTCTTCAGATCGCGATTTTTTTCACTTGAATAATGATCAAACTAAATTTAAACAGAATTCAACTCCAATAAATCCAAAACTAAACAACTTTAATTTTGAGAAAGTAACAAAAGAAGATAAAAATAAAAAAAAAAAAAAAAAAACTCCAACATCACCATCGTCTATACAGCAAAATGAGAGGATCTTAATTTTAGAAGATGCACTTAAGGATGGAATAGCTGCAATGGAACGTTTGCTATCTGTTTGTGAGGGGAATGCGCAATCAATAGAAAATTCAAAATCGCACAATTCTGATAATTTTCCTAAGCTACCTACTAGAAAAAATAAGAGAAATAAAAAAAATTTACAGCTAAATGAACTTTGTAACAAATTAGATTCCACTTACGCTGATTATGAGTGTTATCGTACTAGGAAAGCTTTAATTTCAAAGCTAATCGACCAAAATACGGAGGAATATCAAGAGGAAGATTTGTATAAATTTTTAATTGATAAACTTGACGAGGGAATCACTAAATTGCTTATTAGAACTTATGAAGCTAGCTCTACTCCTACTCATAAGTATTCTAGCACGGACGAAGAAAAGTTTCCTTCTCTATCTCCTAAGTCTAAAGTACGACCACTTAGTCTATTTCCTAAGAAAGGCATTAATTCTCAATTGAAAAATAAATCACTACAAGAGATCCGTAATAGTTCAACTGATAAAGATTCCAATTTGGATTCTGAAGGTGTTTCACCTCGGACTACTAAACGGTCTCCGTCTAATCCGTTATTAAAACATAAAGCCTTTTTTTTTGATAACTTGTATACTGATAATTCTCCATCTGCCGTTTCTTCTAATTCTTATACGTGGGATTCAACAATAAGTGGTAATACTCCAAGTTCAGTTTATACTCCGGTTTCCAAGAATTATTCTCCATCTTTCACTGGGTCACCGGAAAAATTATCTATTAAAACCCAAACGCAAGCTAAGTCCACACATGCAAATAGCCCCAGTAGTACAAATCATCAAAAATACCCTTCTATATCTGGTGTGCTTGCATCCCCATTATCACTTGCTACACCGAAATCAAAGAGTAAAAGTCCAGATACACCAAAAACATCTACTTCAACAAATTCAGAACAGGAAAGCGATTTTGAGCTAGAATTGGAACGTCGTCATAAAAAATTACAGAAACATGGCTTTTCTATTTTTAAGTTGCCTGTTACTGTTACTGAACAAGAGCAGGAACAGGATAACAACCTCAAAGGTAAGATTAATAATTTGAAGATGAAATATGGTTTGAAAGATGAAATAAAAAAAGATAATTTCAAACTTCCTTCTAAAAATGCATCAACTTCAAAGATAAATGAAATTAAGTATGAGAATACAAATGATAATATGAGTACATTAGCAACCCCTGGGTATGGCCCTGGCCCTCGATCTCCAGTAACACCTGGTTTAGATCATTACTTTTCTTTAGGAAATGGAAATACTGAGAATAAGGAATTATTTAAGGCCTTAGCCTCCTCTACAACCGATCCTGCGCCATTTGTAGAGTGGTCTAGACCATTCTGGCTTTTGAGAAATTTTCAGCATGCGATAAGTTCTAGTGAATACGATGCTGCGGCTCTTTCAAATCAGAGTACATCTAAAAATACAGGACAAAATCCAGAAAAAGATAACATTCCAAAGCGGACAAGCGTTTTATACAATTATAAACTTAAGCAAGGTGCCTATATTACTCCCAGGCTTTTTATGCCTTATCTTGCTTGGAATGTGTACTGCCCTAAGCTGAGTGGGCATGTTGGAAAGATGAATGCCTGTGTTGATATTGCTTCTGTATTAATAGTAATTAAATCGGCGTACTCTAGTTTATTTGAATCTCGGACTATAGAAGCACATGATAGATTTTATGCTGAGTTAAAAAAGCTAGAAGCGGAACTTTTACGAGCAAGAAATAAACTTCACAGTTTAGTCACTGACTCTCAGGTAGTTTCACAAAACCACGATCGGACATCTTCTAAGGACGATCATTTAGATTTAAATATTAATGACCAAGATATCGAAGATCAAAAAACTGGTTCAAACACGGCTGTAAAAGATCCAGAAAAAGAAGATTTTCTGAAAAGTTCAACCTTACGAAACAGTGTTTCGTGCTCCGCAATTAATAATTCCTATGAATATGAAAATAGCGACCCAGAAAAAGATAAGATAAGAAATAACGATGATACTGATATGAATGATGTAGATATAGATACAGCCAGTAAGACTACTAATAAAAGTGAGAAAGGAGTTTTAACTAATAATTCAAGTATTCGAAAAGTTTTAAAACAAGTTAAAAGGCTCTCATCGATTCGCTCTTCCACGTCAACTTCTTCAGATCACACTTACAGATCACCTGTTATGCACTATACTAGAAATAGGGCATTTTCAAAGTCCTCTATCATGTCGATTGGCGAGAATTTTACTCATTCTTCTAGCCATAGTTTACAAAAAAGTAAGTCGTTGAGACGAAGCAGAAGTTTAATTGGAAACCATAGGCTATCAAATGGAGGAACCAACAGTGTTTTATCGCGATTATCTACTAGTCCTCGTTTAGGACCTAATGGCGAATATGTTTCTTCATTATATGTTTTAGTCTTACAGGTTGATTTTATGGATGAGTTATTTGTAAATATTCAGGTTGCTGCAATGACAAGTTACAGAATGAAGAAAAAAATTTTTCGACGGCTATCGTCGAAATCGACGAAAAATATGACAATAGATTCTGATGAATTCGTTAAATCTGGATCATGGTATGCTGAAAAAGCGGAAAAAATATTGAGACAGTATGGTGAACCTACGAGTGAACAAAGGATTCTTTTACAATTATATAATGACGACGAATTAAAAGAGATATCAAGTATAATTATGCAATTAGTTAGGTTTTGTGCCGATGTTTGCAAAATAGTTTTAGGTGATGTTTTGCTACTACTTGAAGAGTATTTTAAAGAATATGAGGGTGTATCTGAAATATAATTGTTCTTATTTAAGGTTTTTATTTTTATGTTTATTGTGTGTTATTTATTTATTTGTGAATATATGGGTTTTCGTATAGTTTTTTTTTTTTTTTTTTTTTTTTTTTTTTTTTTTTTTTTTTTTTTTTTTTTTTTTTTTTTTTTTTTTTTTTTTTTTTTTTTTTTTTTTTTTTTTTTTTTTTTTTTTTTGGATAGCCTCTTTACCTTGTTATGATTTTATATCCCAAAAGAGAATGTACCATAAACTCACTAAGGATACTTTTTATAAATGGAAAGGGACATGGGTTATAAGTTAATTGATTAATTATATGAGCGTAACAAACCTGAAATTTTTGGGAACAGGTGTCTTTATGATGAAATACTGAAGAGTATGAAAAAGTATAAGATAGCAATATTTACCTGATGCTCAACAAAACTGACAATAGTAAGCTAATTAGAGAACAAAGATATTAATTTTAATATAGATAAATACTAATTAATATATAAATATTAATACTTAACAATATTTGTACACATTTAATATTTAAGATTTCGTAGTTGCCATTAATTAAAATATTATTAAACAGCGTATATTAAATAAATAATAAACATAATTAGATAACGTTTTAAATAAGATATTTTTGTATTTTGTAAGCTCAAAAAAACATTAATATAATTTGGTATTTACTTATTTATTTTATTATTTATTTATTTATTATTTATTATTTATTTATTTATTTATTTATTTATTTATTATTTATTATTTTATTTATTATTTATTATTTAATATTATATTAAGGGATTACTTAGATATTTATTTAAGAATTTAAAATGGTATTTAAAAGAAAAAATTATTCATCTACTCCCAAATTTACTCCACCCGATAGGTATTTTGATGTATGTTTTTATTATTATAAAGTTTTATTCTATTAATATTCTAACATTAAATAGCTGGGTAATAAAAAAAAAGTTTCAGTTTCTCTTTTCAATAATTCTCCTTTGGTGAATATTCGTGAATTTTATGCCGGGTCAAATGGTACTGATCTTCCTGGTAAAAAAGTAGGTTTTGATGGTTTAATGGTTTATATAGTGTTAAATTTCCTATATTTCTTTTGAATCGTTTTTTTTTTTTTTTTTTTTTTTTTTTTTTTTTTTTTTTTTTTTTTTTTTTACATTCTTATTTAAACTTTTACTAATAAAGGGTTAATTCAATAGGGAATAGCACTTAAACCAGAGCAATGGTTAGAGTTACTTAAGCATAAAAATCATATAAATGCAGAGTTAGTTTCACTTGGGTTTAAAATCGATACTGAAGATGAGAATGATGCAGAAAAATTACAAGATGGAGAAAAAGAAGAAAATGTGAAAAAAGGAAAAACGGAGGGAGAAAACAATGATACAGGGAGTGATATTGATAGAGAAATAGAACGGGAAATGGAAAAAGAAGAGATTAAAGATAAAGAAGAAGAACAGAAAAAAGCAAAATACAGTCAAAAGGAAACAGGAAAAGTAAAAGGAAAGAGCAAAGGAAAAGGAAAAAGAAATAAAAATGAAAATGATGATAGTGAGTCAGATGCAGATGATCTTGATGATGAACTTCAAAATTCAAATTCAGATGGAGCTCAAATAAGTGGAGTTAAAAGGAGTGGGTCTGATTCAAAAGAAAACGCCAAACATGCGAGGCATCAATAAAGAATTTATCTTATTTACTTTACATTCAGTTATCTAATTATTTACTTAATTGTTTATTTATTATTTATTATTTATTATTTACATTTAAAAGGAGAATATTATCATAATTTTTACATTTAGTTATTTTTTGCTTACATAAAATGAATGAACAGAGAGTATTTATTTTTAAAAATGACTAGACCGAGTATTTGTATTGTTTGAATGTAGCTTACATTATATGAAGCACTTTAATACATATTATAATGTACAAGATATAAATTTTATTGAAGAATAATTCTAGACGTGAATTTTAGACTTAAGATAACGTTATCTTTTGATATGGCCTATGATATGGCCTATATATAAATAAAATAGAAGTAGACTATAAAAAAAAAAAAAAAGAAAAAAAAAAGATAATTAAAGAATAGACTAAATATACAGATAAATGACAATATTCATTGGTAGAATACTATTCATAGTGATAGAATTTATTCCTCCTAATTTTCTACGGTAGTGAATGTGGTGTCAGGTCTAAAAATATCTAAGATAAAGGCAGGAATTATGCGATAAATATTGGAATATTTGTTATCAATTATCGTCTATTATATTATCATTCAAATAAGTTCATATGGACCTAACTTACAAGGTACATTCTGTTTTTTTAAGCGGTATGGTTAGGAACGGAAGCAAGTTATATATAGCATGCGTAGTAATGTGGAAAATATAAAATTATTTTGCAAATACGGGTGGGATAAGCTGAAAAAAATAAATATTTAATCTGTATTTTTATATACAATTTGAAAAATCTAATTATAATATACTATATTATAAATGTAAAGAAATAGGTTTTTATAAAACTTTTTTTTTAATATGTCCGATGGTAATATATAGTGAGAATTTTACAATCAGATGTAGTATTAGTTAGTATGGAACTAAATTATTATTTTTTTTTCAGTTTTCGTCTTAAGTAAATAAAAAATTAATATATTTTATATTATTATTGATCAAATAATGAAATTACTAATGAATACGCACAATATTTCTTCGTATATAATTTAATAGCTAATTGAATTCATTTTTATAAATTTTTCGTATTTTTTTGAACAATTATAATATTCCCCTGTACTTTTTGTGGCACGGCATACATTTTAATCATTATAAACGCAAAAAAGCAAAAAAGCAAAAAGTAGACAAGTACGCACAAAAGAAAACCAATACTTTTATATATAATGTAAACCATTTGTTTACTTTTAAATCTACAAACGTGTTTTTATAACACACATCTAATCTATACAAAAGTATTCTAGTCTAGGAACATATTTTCTATGATATATCTCATTTTAGTTTTAAACCAATTACTTAGAATAAAAATATATTTAAACATAATGTATTTTAACTGTATAACATTAAATCAAACATACTCTAGCTCTATAAAACAATAGTAAATAAAAATTAATATATAATAAATATTAAAATTTAATAAAACCGTTATAGAATAATTTAAAATTGAGGCACATTTACCAAATGCATACAATAAATCGATAAAATAGTTAGCGGCCTTCAGTTACATTAAGGAACGACAGGTCCGACATCGGATGTATGACAGAAACGGGGTAATAAGGCTTAAAGAGTTTGAAGTAATTATTTAGTAATCATTTATTGAGTCTTATCATATTTTTATTTTTGCATGTAGCATTTTTTTAAAAATATTTCATATGAGACTCATCTTGAAATTAACAATAAATGAAGCAAACAAAAATTACATTATATTTCACAAGTACAAAAAAAAAAAAAAAAAAAAAAAAAAAAGAATCTCCACGTAAAAATACGAGTTTTGTATTATATTAAATATCGCTGCGAAGTGTAATTTTTATGTTTTTACTTTGTATTTACGTTATAGAATAGAATTATTTGCAATAGTGTGAAAGTTCTTTATTATTAGGTACTAATATCAAATATATTGATTTATAATAGCATTGATTGATTTATTCATTGGTAATTAATTCAAGCTAATTACCCGTTTTCCTATTTTAATTATTTATTCGATTGTGCCTGATGTTTTAAGCGCTCATCTTAAAAGACAAAAATCAGTCCATACAGGTCTAAATTAATTTTGAGTATAATAAATTGTATTTATTTTATTGTTAAAGTTTACTTTATTTATTATATGAATTAGAAACAATAAAAAAAAAAGTAAAAGTAAATTAAAATAAATAAATCTATATAAATTAGTAAATTTTTATTACTTTTATTATAATTAATGAAAGTAAATTGAAACAATACAAATTATTTATAAAACACTAAAGACGAGGTAAAAAAAAAAAAAGTAATAGATTATATAATACAAATGAACGAAGCATCGGAAAGACTTACAAATTAGACACCATAGCAGCTCATTTATATATCAAAAAATAAGAAGACAAATTAAATATAATAAATTAATATGAAAAATTAAATACAAGTCTAACTAAATATGGTGGGCTATGTTAAAAAAAGATAGCTAACTAAAAATAACTAATTAAAGAAAAGAAGAGATATTATAATAAATTATATAAAATGATTAGATAAAAAAAAAAAAAAAAAAAAAAAAAAAAAAAAAAAAAAAAAAAAAAAAAAAAAAAAAAAAAAAAAAAAAAAAAAAATCAAATAACTTCCCAATTCAATGCGATGGATAATGCAGAAATTAATTATAAATTAATTATAAATTAAAATTTATTCGTACTTTTTTTCCGTATCTGTAATTTTCAATCGGTTCATAATATTATAATAAGGTAAAATGAGTTATGTATGTTAGAATTTCCGTATAGATGATTACATTATAATTTATAAAAAAAAAAAAAGAAAAAAACTTCATCTGTTATACATATTAGGATAATAAAGAAAGTAATAATAATAATAATAATAAAGACTGCATGCATGCATGCATGAAAAAAAAAAAATAAGGAAATAGTAAGAATAATACTAATAAAAATAAGCATCAAGTATTCCAAAAAAAAAATATAGCTAGTAAAGACCATAAAAGAATATGCAAATAATAGATAAAAAAAATATATGCAATCACAAGCGATTGAGTAAAGTGAGTAAATAATCGTAATAAGTAATTAGTATTATATTATTTATTAGTTAATATATGCAAAAAGAATAATAAATCAATTATACATGCAGAAGTAGTCAATTACTTGATCTATCTGCATAAAAAATATTGATGACTTTTAAATTACATTTATATAATAGAGGTATTTTATTATTTTGAATTTTAAACGTACATATGAAAATTTTTTTTTTTGTGTTTTATTTTAAAGTTTTAAAGAGTTAAAGTTTTAAAGTTTTAAAGTGTTAAAGTTCTATTTTTAAAATCATACCTTAATCTTTTTATTTTGGTTTTATTTTGATATTATTTTGATATTATTTTGATATTACTCTTTTATTATTTGATTCTTGTTCTTTAATATTTTTAATCTTTAAATGACATTTAAAAATTTAAAGCTATTAATAGATATTGAAAATTGATACTGTAATTGATATTGAAATTAATATTGAAATTGCTATTGAAATTTAAAATTGATATTAAAATTGATATGATTTTTTGCCAGGCTAAAAACAAATTAATACTAATAAGAAACAGAAGAATAGATTTAAAAAAATTGAGATAAGAGATATATTAAAGGTATGTAAATATTATATTATATTACATTACATTAGTATTTATATTTTCATAACTAACTTTTAGAAATTTTAAACTCGATTTCCTACAAAGACTAAACTATCTGTTGTATATATTTGGAGGGGTAAGTGATATTTGAACACTAGGCAACGATGGAAAGATTATTATATGATTGTATTGAATTGTATTGAATTGTATTGAATTGTAT
>JAJMCY010000135.1:12139-26916 GCA_030565755.1 Ascobotryozyma cognata
TTTTTTTTTTTTTTTTTTTTTTTTTTTTTTTTTTTTTTTTTTTTTTTTTTTTTTTTTTTTTTTTTTCTCAGTTATTCCGTTCCGTTTATTCTTTATTTACATTTACTGTTAAGTTATCCCACTCAATACACCAAATAGGAAATAAATTAATCACAGTTTATTAAAAATAAATAAAAATAATTATAAATAAATAAATTAAAAATACAAATGTGATGAAATCAATACGATATACTACGTATATTAGTGGGATGTAAATTAAATAAATAAAATAAATAATAAATAATAATATATGAACATATAATAGCAATAATATAATAATATAAAATAATATAAATAATATATAACAATATATAATATAATATACATTAATATACAATGATATAATAATAATATAAACTTCGGCAGAAATACGAGAACGTAAGTGATCTTATGTAATAACCGGCCGTTGTTATATAATCAACTCTAATAAACTGCTATGTAACCTATGTGATAGTATAAGCCTCGCTTAATACGAGAATCCCACTAATAGTATTTACTATATTTTATATACAACATTAATATATATTATATACGATTATATACTATATACGACTATATATTATACGGTAGTTATTATATACTATACGGTAGTATTGTATATTATACGGTATTTACTATATATATTATACAATATTTCTTATACTATTTTATCTTTATATATCTATATAGCGTACCTGATTTTGGGCATCACCTCGTATTCTATACTGTATTCATGGCAACTCCCCGCAATCTGCATAAGTATGTACACATTATAAATAGAAAGTACCGGTATAACAAAAAAAAAAAATTTTTTTATTGTAAATATATTAAGTAAATACAAATAAAAAATAATTATATTAATAAATATATAAATAATTATATTAATAAATATATAAATAATTATATTAATAAATATATAAATAAATATATTAATAAATAATTAAATAAATAATTATATTAATAAATAATTAAATAAATAATTATATTAATAAATAATTAAATAAATAATTATATTAATAAATAATTAAATAAATAATTATATTAATAAATAATTAAATAAATAATTATATTAATAAATAATTAAATAAATAATTATATTAATAAATAATTAAATAAATAATAACATTAAAATACACTATTTAAAAAGACACATTCACACTACAATCAGTTATTATTGGTTCATTACTAAATACTTTTTTTTATTTTGTTTGTTTATTGTTTATTTGTTTATTTGTTTATTTGTTCACCTCTTTTCTTTATTATTCGTACAGTCATAAAATTCTTTTCTTTTCTCTTTTTCTTTTTCCTTGTAATAACGTATATCACATCATATCACATATGTCACATATGTCGCATATCTCGCTTATAGCTTTCACATCATATATAATTAGTACGTATTACGTAAACTTAGTAGTTCGTTCGTGCCCACCCCCAGTTGTGACCGATACGAACGTTTTCATTTGTGGGCAGGTTATTTTGCAACCCCGCTTTCCATAATCGTACACTGCAGTCGTCAGCAACTGTTACCAAATTACCAGAATATGTCCAGCTAGTAACAGTGGCTTCCTTTCTGCTCCCATTACAGAACTTATTATCATGGCCATTGAATAACTCGATAATATTATTGTCACTATTGTCAGTTAAAGGCGTTGGTATTAGCAGTGGATTTCCTGTAGATGAACCTGTTGCTATATATTTTGTACCATAGTTATTTATACTGTTGTTTCCATTACAACTATCCTGAGGAATAGACATTTTTACATAAAAAGATTCCATCGGTACCGTGCCCACTGATGTACTTCTTACAGGTTCATTAAAGGGACAAGCTAGACTGTACTCTTTTATTATTCCATCCATGGATAATGAATACACACTTCCACCTGCACTTGAATTGTTTGAACGATCTACCACAATTGATGATATTCCATATCTCGTTTTAGGTGCCTTACTAGAAACTGCATCAACCAGTGATCCACAATAACTATTTTTAGTATTACTAGCACCAAAATTTATAGGCCATCGTATATCCCATACTAGTAAACCCTCATTTGCATCAGATCCAGAAAATAGTCGATTATCAGATTCCATCCCCCATTCTAATGCTGTTACTGATCTACATGATCTCCCAGAATCAGACCCCATAAACATATCATGAGCACATAGAATGGATATACATGATTTTTGATTTTTATTCCTATCTCTTAAATCATATATATCAATACGACCATTTCTTGATGACGAGGCTAGTATTTTTGATTCTTTGGGATGAAACCTCACATTTTTCACATTACCAGCTAAATATCCAGGTCTAGGTACCTTAGATTTACCACCAGCACGTCTCCGGCGTGCTGGGGTTTTACTATTATTAATATCTGCTGCACATAATGAAGAATAAGACGGACTAGGAGCGTATATAACACGCGATTTATTATATACTTTTGTAGGGTCAATAGTTGCCGGACTCCAAAAAGAATCAACCGCTCCTTTAATACTGGAAACTTTGTTTTCTTTCTCCAAGGAAAACAATGCTATTGTTCCATCCCCAGACGCTGTTGCTATAATACCTTCTTGAGAGGGGGAAAAAGCAACATCAAAAATTGCCGACGAGTGTATTCTGTATGACAGCATTTTTGTCAAATTGCATGCTGCATCATTTGCTGCACCATTTTCTACATTATTTCCTATACTTATATCATCTATATCCATATCTATATCACTATCACATTCATCTTCCAAATCCGACGAATCAGGAGGGGTATACAGTCGCGAATAGTTCTCTGCATTTCTCATACCTAGATAGTTATTATTATTATTATTATTATTATTATTGTTGTTAATACAAGCGTATAATTTTAAATTGCCATCGTCGGTGCCGACGACAATGCAAGAGTCTTGAGTGTCGTGATTATCAAAAGACCAGGTCCAGTTTGAGGAGCACGCCAAGGCGAGTGGAGGATCGTAAAATGAGTGTTCGTCAGTTGTGGGAAGAACGTTTAAAGGGGAAGAGGCAATTGTGCTTGCCAAAGTGTTTAGAGATGTGTTCAAGACGCCATTTGGAAATTCAAAAGAGTTTCCAAATAATGACCGGTTTATTGTGTAGTTCAATAAAGCAAAATCACCTTCCACCTTCCACATTTTTCTTCTCTTATGAGTGTCATAATTATCATCACTAATTAAATTGTTATTAGTAAAGTTTTTAAAATTGTTAACATTATTGAAATTGTTAGCAAAATCGCTGTTTCCCCTCTTGCGAGGAACGTTTGTAATCTCTTCCAATACAGAACGCATGTGAGATGTAGATTGTATTCTAATTTTATATAGTTTTATAACTTATTATACTTATTACAATTTTATATAATGTATGTGAAGAATTGTTATTTTTATAATTCTTTACACTGACTGTCCTGTATTATAAGTATAATTTTAATTATAATTGTAATTATAATTATAATTATACTTTATAATTCCACACGCGACGCGTTTTAAACGCGTTTCGCGTGTTTATGTAATATCCAATATTACTTGGTCGCTTACTAATTTTACGCTGTAATACTTTCTAATGTGTTGTATTATGTTATATTACACTCCACCTTTTTAATATATTACGATATATTACAACATAATAAGAGTAAAACCAATTAATGTAATTACGTTATAATATTCTGTATTATAATGTAATAATGTTTTTATTGTTAAGTAATACAACGTATCACAGTATGATATACGCAAATTGGGTAATACCTTTACCCCGCATATCACTGATACCTCTGCCATATTGCAACTATGACTCCACACACAAACGATGTTGTAATATTATGTTATTGTGTTATTATTATATTATAATTTAATAATTTTTTCTTATTATTATGTATCTATTACTATTCTTTTATTTTTAATATTATACATTATATTAAATTTTCTTTTTCTTTAATTTTTTCTAATTGTTAACATTGTTTATTGTTAGCGTTTTTTTATTTAACATTTATTTTACTAACATAATTTACAAAAATATAATAAATAGGTAAGTAAATTTTTTTTATAGTACAATTTGAAATAATATAATTATTTATTGTATATTGTTTTGTAGTGTAATTTTTTGTTATTTTTTATTATAGGTATATTTTTTAATTTATATTGTATTTTATAATAATTATAATAAAATAGTTAGTTTTATTTATTTATTTATTTTAATTTAATTTATTTATTTGTATAGTATTTTAATTTATTGCTATAATAATAAACGTATTATTTTATAGTATATATTATGATTTTTTTTATTTTTTATTTTTTATATTATAATCTACAATTTATGTTATAATAATATATAATACCATATAAATTAAGTTATATTAAAAAAAAAAATATTGTAATTATTAATCATTATAATAAAAGAGCACTATAATAAAATAATTAAATTATTCTTTTATTTTATTTTATTTTATTATATTTTATTCTTTTATATTTATAATTTAGAATATTTATTTATAAAGTCACTATTATTATATTATTATAACAATTCATTACATGAAATATGTATTATAATATAATTACACTATATAATAAAAAGATTTAATATTATTAATTAATTATTTTTATTTTGTTTATTTTGTTTATTTTTATAGTTTTATTATTTTTTTTTTTTTTTTATTATTTTTATTATTTATTATTATTTACTTTTATATTTTTATTTCTATACTAACAATATAGATTGGAGATTTGCATAGAAACTGCACAACAACCGCACTTTTACAGACTATTCCGTTATTATATAATCAATCGAGCAACATTACATAATGTCAGAAAATGCTCAAGCCATAAATATTGATATCGGAATTCAGCCAACGCTTAGTCTTAGTGAAGGCGCTAGTTCTAGTACTGCTGCTTCCAATACTAACACTAACAATAAAATCAAGTCCAAGCCTATCGTGGATAAGAAAATCAAAAAACCAGAGAAAAAGCACTCGTGCTCATACTGTGCAAGAGCTTTTTCACGGTTGGAACACAAATCAAGACACGAAAGATCACATACAAAGGAAAGGCCGTTTCATTGTGCAAAATGCTCCTCTACTTTTGTAAGAAGAGATCTTTTGCTTCGACATGTAAGAACTGTCCATGCAAAGTCAACAAAAACTGATGAATCTGATACAGGTGCAGATGCAACCTCAATCACATCAGAAACTTCACCTAGAACCACAACCAAAACCGCAACCAAAACCACAACCACAATCAGGGGCACAGGCACAGGCACGGGCACGGAAAAAGCCCCAAATGAACCCCAATCTTCGAATCAATCTCGTTTAGCCTCTGAAAAAAAAATACCTGCAAATCCAATCTCTTTAGATGCACCGAATGTCAATTCCATTTGCAATAATCCTCTAAATATCCCACAATCCCACAGTGCACCTATACGTGCACCCTCAGTGTATCCCCGAATTTTGAACCCCGATCCAACTCCTTATAAAGGTATCCCCCTATTTAACAATAGGCCTGATGTAAATTCAACTCCTAGAAACCCCAGAATACTTCCAGCCCCACCATATCATGTGTCTGACTTTAGTCGAGGATTTATCATTGAAAATTTAACGCAGTCAGATTCATCTGGTTTGCTTTTAAACCATTATACTCCTCCGCATGCTTCAGTTATTAATACATGTTTAAATGCCTTTTTCACTTGTGTTCATCCACACATGCCTGTTCTTCATCCCTCTTCATTTCTTCCTTCAAAAGTACCTTCTGCCCTTCTCTTTATCGTTTTGTCCCTAGGTGCGAAAGCGATCTCTAAGGATTCCTCTCCTTTATCAACTTCAGCACCATCTCTTTCAAATGAGTTTTTCTTGGTTTCCTATAAACTTTTACTATACAGCTTATCTCAAGTAAAATCTATAGCTGATACTCCAGGCGTTTTTTCGGCTCTTCAATTGTTAAAAGAATACTTTATAAACACAGACAAAGAAAGTCATATTCCTATTAGTATTGGTAATCAAAATCAGCATATGAACCAAAACATGAATCAAAACATGAATCAAAACATAAATCAAAACATAAACCAAAACATAAACCAAAATAGTTTTCACCCTCCTGGTATAATTCCTGCATGGATTTCTGAATCTCTTCTTCTTACAGTTTTATGGGGACTTCACGAAGTAAATTCTAGTCAAATAGGTACACAAATCACTTGTTTAGGCCAATCTATTTTTCTTCCTTTGTTAAGAATTGTAATGTATAATCATCATATGCATACTGGGTTAAGATCATTGGTTCCAAATAATTTGCAAAAACCTCCATCCCCAAATTGTTCTTCTTCTTCTCCTTCTTCATCTAACTCTCAAACAAATATAATTCATCCTTTAACCTCAAAAACATTGGCAGACTGGATAGAAACTGAATCAACAATAAGAATTTGTATTGGTGCTTATATTCTTTCAGTACATATGACGGCCATATTTGGAGAATCATCACAGGTTGGTAGTGATCCACTTGCAAACCCTCTTCTTTTTAGTCTTCCACTCCCAGCTTCTTGTGCTACTTGGTATTCTGTAAAACCTTCCTTGCAAACATATACCCTTTCTTCGAATCAATTAGGTGTTGTAGTTGCTCAATTCCTTTCAAATACTCCACAATCTCATTTGCCATCTTATACAAATAATGGCCATAATGTTGGTACTGGTGTAGTTGGTGTATTACGTGAATCTCAATTTGGTGCAGTTGCTGTTGCGGCTGCTGTGTATTCTCATATTCGACGTATGAGTACAACTTTGTCCATTGCACCAGAACATTGTAGAGTTGCACTTGCTGAACAATTGAGGGGTTGCCTTAGTGCTCTTGAAGCAAGTTTGGATGATTCTAGAACATATATTATGCGATCTCAAGAAACTAAGGCAAATATAAATGATTCTAGATGTGAATCTTATATGGATTTTCATGAAGGCTCCAATGATTATTATATAAATGGAGGTGCTTTGCTTGAAGATGCAATGTCTTTTCTTCTTATAGCTCGTGCAGAACTTGTTATGATTACGGATTCATGTAAACAATATTTTCATTCACATTCACCTCACTCACATTCACATTCTACACTTCAAAGAGGAAATATTAATAATGAAATTAATAATATAGGGATGCCAGGAGTGTCTTCAGTAGTGCCAAGACTGATCCATATGAACACTCTTGCTGCATGTGTTAGAAATTCTTCTTTCAATCCTTCTGAAGTTGTTTATACACTTCTTATACTTGCTTCAGGCTCTTCTTCTGAATCGAATAAAAATAATAATAATGGTGTTAATGCTATTAGTGAAATTTTAAATAATTCTAACAAGAATAATTTGAACAATGGTTGTAACAAAACAAGCAATAATAATGATGATAATAGCTATGCATTTAACAAAGCTAGCAATGAACAGATTGTCACTATGCCTTCTGCACATACGGCAAGTACAATCGTGGAATTAGTTCAACGTATTCTAACAGATATGGTTAAATTTACTTCACAAAATCAAAATACAACTCAAAATAATGAATCTTTTTCATTGCAAAATTGCAATTCTAATATTCCCATGATTCGGACAAGTTTAGAAAAATTCCCTTCATTAATTAGTGTAACTGGTGTATTTGAACTTACATGTTGGATTTTAATATACTTAGCTCATAATGCTGTTCCACAAGTTGTATTCGATCTTCGTGCATGGTTGGATTCAGCACATGAAACATTTGATTCTTTTATATTAAATAACTCAAATTTTTATAAAGAATATAAAACAGAAAATTATACAGCACAAAAAGGTATTTCAACTTGGGATACTAGTATAAGTTTATGTGATTATGTTTGTAAAGTTTTTAACCTTGTTGGGGGTGGTCTTGGGAAGTCTTATGTTAACATACTTGAGCTTTATTCGAAGCAAGTTAGATCATGGGTGTAAAATAAACGGTATATTAATAAGTATAAATTTGTAGTTTTTTAAATGATCAATTGTGTATTAGTAATTTGATTTATTTTATGCCAAAGAAACAATGTTTCTTGATGTATGTTTACGTAGTTAATATTAGTGATCATTACTTTTTACGAGTTATTTTTATTATTTAGTTATTATTAAATTATGATTAGTTTTAATTGTTTATTCTACTTATTTTGCTAATTGCGTATTACTCATTGAATGTTATTCATGTATATAAATTTATATATAAATTTGTTAAAAATTAACTGTACAAATACATAGTAAATAAAAAATAATTAAGCTTCAAGTCTAAGACGAGCAGCAGGATTTGTAACTTTAATTCCTAATCGACGAGCACGTTCGACAATACCAATTCTCTTTCGTGATGAAATATTGTGAGCAATTTCAGCGGCATAAGTTTTTGTGTGTAAGAGGAGTAAATCAAGATCTTTTTCATTTGTAACAAGAAAAGTTTTACGTCCAGATGGGTTGAAATATTTTGTACGTTTGTTTGATCCATAACCAATTTTTGGCATTTTTGGTTGTCCAGAGAATCTACGACGAATTGCTCCGTCAATACCAGTTGGTTTTCTCCATGATGCACCTACTCTTTTGAATCTATCTGACTGGTGTCGGTTAAATCTTGTAAGTTTCTTTTTAACAATTTTCTTGCTGTAAACTGAGGCCATCTGAAAATAAGATAAATAAAAAGAAATATACAAATATACAATATATAAATATACACGATATATTAAAATAATATATTAATATATAAATATATATTAATATCCATATATAATTAGGAACCCGTTAGAAACCGTCTAAATTATAGAACTTTATTACAAAAAAAAAAAATAAAAAGCCATCATATATTATGCAAAAATAATGCAACAGCATAATAATATTAATATAAACTATAGTACATAAATCTTCAAACTCACCTTTGTTATTTCCTGATTTCTAATCTAATCCTGTAAATTGAATGTTTAGTCTTTTGTTAATTCTTCATCTAATTGAATATTAGATAATTTTTTCTTTGCGTCGTTGCTAAGGTAATTTTATTAAGTTGCGTTTTAAAAATTCGTGACTTCTTTTTTTTGTTACTATAGTTACTGTGAATTTTTCTTTTATTTTATTATATCTTGGAATAAGTTTCTTTTAATTTAATTATACTATAGACAATCAAAAACAGTGTAGATTTTATAGTATTGTTATAAATGATTATTCTAATTCTTACTGCTTATTATTTATATTCATATTTAATTTAAAAATTAAATTGATTGTTCTTATTTGTATTTAACAATGACATTTCATTATATTGTGTTTGTATTTACATGTGTTTACGCTTTTATGTCCAATAGTTGTACAATTACTATTATACATTAACATTAACACATTAAAAATATTCGATATTGCCTAAGTAAATATGTTACTTAAATTAAACTATAAACTATATTGCCTAAGTACATATGTTACTTAAATTAAACTATAAACTATATTGCCTGAGTAAATATGTTACTTAAATTAAACTATAAACTATATTGCATAACTGATATCCTTGTGTACGAAAATATTTTGAAAAGTTAAACATTCAGCTTCATAATATATCTTATTGGAACAAGTACAATTTTCATCCGTGCATAGAAAAGAAACAGTAAATAAAGGAGAACCTTTAGCCAAATGAACAGTTGTAGTATTATAATTTTCCAGCAATAAACTAATACTTTCAATCGTTCCAAAGCTTTTTAATTCTGTTTTTACTACAAACCCAACCTGTTGTTCGCCGAAAAGTGAGCCAATAATTAATCTTTGTTTTGAAGCGAGAGTTCTATTTAATATTTGTAAACTAGTACCAAGTAGTCTTTTACTTAACCCATCAATTTCAACATTATGTGGACAGCAATATGTGAAGGTTCTTCTACATGATTCTTGTACACCAAAAAATCTAATTTTTACTTGACTTTCTAAAATTGTAGCCTCTTTCATTTTGATTATTTTATTTGCCTTTGATCTTGTATTTCTTTTATTACCCATGAGATATGTGTATATATGTATATATATATGTATATACATAAATATATAAATGTATAAATAATATCACTCTGAATTAAAGACGCTTTATGTAGTCTAATATTTACCATATGGTTTGAAATTTACTATATGGTTGTATATTTACTATTATACGATTCATATTTACATTTAATATATTATCATTCAATATAAAATTATTCTCTAAAATTATCTTTCTAATAATAATCAATTACAGACCTTGCTTTCTCTAATTTGTAAGCGTATTTGAGGTGAGATGAAAATAAGTTATGAACCCTAATATGTAAATATTTATATTAATATATTGCTACTAATTGTGCTTTTAAGCGACTATTAAGTTCACTTTTGTGCTAGGGTTGAATATTGTTAAAAGGTGATTTAAAATAAAAATTGTTAAAAAAAATTAAAAAAGAAAAAGTTTATAGTAGAATTAATTTATTAAAAAATATTTATTCATTCATTTACGTTTTACTAATTTAGTATAACTTTTTATTATTAAATATGAATTTAAAATATCAGCTTAAAAGTTAAAATTTAATTTAAAAAACATAAATTATACATTAATTCGCACTTCTTTATGAGAAAATATTTTTTTAAATGTTAGACATTCGCACTCGTAGAACACACTTTTTGTGCATTTGCAATTTGGATCAATACATAAAAATGACACAATAAATAAAGGAGTACCTTTATGAATGTCAGCGTTTATAGCTCCGGTATTGGTTATGTTTATCTTTATTGTTTTATACTCTTCAGATACTTTTGTTTCTGGCAATGATAAATTTGTAAAATTATTTAATTCATCCTTAATTTGAGGAACTTCTATTGTAATTTTTATTCGTTTTTGACCAAAGAAGTTTCCAAACGAGACATGACTATTTATTGCCTCTTTTGCGCTAATCATTTGTAGACTTGTATCCAATGAAATACTTTTAGATTCTTTTATTGATATATCATTTGGACATGAAAATGTTATTGTTCTTCTGCATGATTCTTGTGTACCAAATATCCTAATACTAGGGGAATTTGAATGCATCATTTTAATTCACTGTTGTTGTTATTGTTGTTATAGTTGTTGTTATTGTTATTGTTGATTTTGATTTTTTTTTTTTTTTTTTTGCATTAAAATTTACAAGAATAAGTATTTAATTAAATATCTACAAACTAGAAAATATGTATTGCTTTATATTTAATTTATTTACATTAAAATTAATCGATTTCTATAAAGTAAATTAACTATTGGTGATGCTTATTATGTCATTACTAATTATCTATAATGGTATCTATGTAGACCAAGGTTATTTTAAGCGATTATTTAAAATCACAAATTATATATAGAAAGAAAAGGAATATTTATTACAATTCGTCACAAATGAGAAAAATGCTAATGTATATGTTATTTATTTATTCTTATATTTTTACATTATTAGAACTAGACTTATTTCTAAATTATTCTGACAAATCAAATAATTTTTACTAAATTTTTATCTCAGTCGCTTAATTTTGTAATATAAAAGATGTTAATAATGGCTATTAATAATCAAAATTACACTAAATTTATATTTTATAGAAAAATTATTTAAAATATAAGCTTATTACTAGCACATTTCATATTTTTTATAATATAAATCAATATGAAAAGTTAAAAAGTTGAAAAGTTGAGATTTTATATAAAAAACGTAATAGGTGAGATAACCGAAAGTGAACAATCAAATTATGTCACGTGATTGTTATCATATATTATTATATAATACGTCTAATTGAATTATTTTTTTACTATTAATATACCATAGCAACGAATGGATTTACTTATTAAAAAGTCTAAAGGAAACCAACGTAATCCTATAACCAAAAAAAGAAAGCTTTTTTTCCTTTTTTTTTTTTTTTTTTTTTTTTAAGACAAGGCGGATTTTAAGAATCCAAATGATATATAATGCCTTCGTCATCAAACGGATTTGAATTAAAGGATTTTTATAGATGTGTACCTAAGAGTGAGTTTATAGATTTTTTTATAAAATTTTTTAGGAATTTTTAAATAATTCATATCAGGAACTGACTGACTGACTTAAATTTTACTTTTTACTTTTTTACTTCTACTTTTTACTATGTTAAATTTATAGAATATTTTAAAACAAACCCAAATGGACGAGACGATTTGATTTCATTGTATGGGTTATCTGATATTCAAAGAAGTGTGGCAAGATTTGATCCTATATCTGGAGAGAAACATAAAATGAGAAAATCTTACAAAGGACAAATTGCAGATGTCACATGTCGTTCAGAAATAAGAAAAAGTTGTACTCTAATCCCTTTGATAATGTCTACTATGCCTGGATATGATGCAAAATCGTCCTCAAGACCTAAAATTTCTAATTTGGATATAAATTTGTTGGAAAGTGCTTTTGATTTGGAAAAAGCTACAGATGATGGTATTCCAGGGGTGCGTATTTATTTTAAAAAAATTATGAATTTTTTTTTTTTTTTTTATAACCACTAACGGTCAGTTCAATCCCTCTGTTTTAGGACTTCGTGGAACATGGTCTGATAGACATTCAAATAAAGCACATGATCATGCGCATCCAGGAACTTTAGGTGCAGAAGATAGTTTTGGAGATAAAGCTAAGAAACGCAAACGTAAAACAAAACATGGAGCTTCTACACCTTCCCCAGCTGATTTAAAAAGAGCAAGAGTTTGATAGTTTTTATTTATTTATTTATTTATTTATTTAATTTAATATTTAACTATAATACATTAATTAATATTTACATTTAATAAACAACTAATAAATAAATGAAATTTTTCTATTAGTAAACTAAAATACAAAATTCTATTCATATAATATATATTAAGTTAAAACTTTTATAACTGTCGTAAATATAAATACAGGATAATAAATAAATATAAATAAACAAACAAACACAGATATGGCACATATTAAAATTCTTCAGCATAATTTATTGGTTTACTTCTTGTACGTAACCTTTTTTCAGTCATGTAAGATTTATAAGCTATTTCAGCCATCCTTTTCCTTTTTAATTTGACAAGGTCTTTTTCATATTGCACAGATTTTTCTCGAAGTCTTTCCATATTTGATTCTAATAAAGTAGCAATATTTGTTGAGCCTTCAGCTTTTAAATTTTCAATTAAATCTTCTAATTCATCCAAGTTACCAGCAACTGATTCCCATTCTTGAACTATATCTGGATCATCAATTTCTAAATTATTATAAGAGTTAGAGGCTGGGCTTATGCTATCGTTAATAATAGATTTCCTTTTTGTATAGTCTATAATGGATGATTGTTTGCGTGATAATAAATCTACTTGGGAAGTAGGTTTTCGTTTTGAGTTTGTAGTTTTAACCTTTTGATTATTTGAAGATGAATTCGCCTTCTTTATAATGTCTATGGAATCTAAGGGGTTAACATAACGATAAACTCTGAAACGAGAAGAAATATTATTATAAGCTTCAACAAAATAATAAGCACTTTGTCTAATATCATAGCCTAATGGTTTCTGAGAAGAATCTTCAAAATTTCTAGCTTTAATATAGCCTGCTTGTGAAGTGAATGTTTCTCTAATACAATTTTTTACTTCTTTTGATTCTGATAAAACCGCAATTAGAGCTGTATGTAAAACTTGGAGTCGATTCTGCCACGTCATGTCTTTAAATTTTTCTGTATTTTTCGATTTCTTATTCAGAACAGGATTGTTACTGTGTTCATAGTTGTCATGGTCGCTAGTACCACCATTATCTTCATTATTGTAATCTTGATCAGCTAGTGTTTTAGAAGAATCTGAATCCTCATATGATAAATATGACCAACTTGAAACTAATAATTTTAATTCTTCTAGAGCCCGATCGTAATGGCCAATTTCTGGAGATTTTTTACGATTTAAAGCCAAGGCTAGCAATTTACAAAAAAAGTATTCAACATCATTAGAAGGAAAAATATCAATGATTCCGTCTTCTATATCCTGTGGTGCTAGACGTTTAATTCCACGAAAGAGAATATCAAATCTATTTTGAAAAAGTACCAGCTGTGCAATCACAGGAGCATCTTGTATTTTACCACTCGAACCAATAATTGCTTCTAATGGAGAAGGCCATAATGATTTTCTAGGGGCAGGCTCACTAGATTTTCTTTGCTGGGTTTTGCGGGAGGGTTTTGTTGTGAACTTTGTAGGTTTGTCATTAGATTTTTTTGTGGACTTTGTAAGTTTATCAGTAGACTTATCAAGTGACTTATTTGTGGACTTCTTTGGCCTGGAAGTTATTTTGGGGATGGGTTTTATAGATCCATTTGTCTTTATAGGACTATTACCATCCTTATTGTCCGAAAGTAAAGTCTCTATTTGGTCATCGTCCAGACTGGAAAGGGAAGACTCGTCATCTGAGTCAAAAGGAGATACCAAAGGACTGCTCATGGTGAATAGTGTACTAAAAAAATAGTTTTCTATATACTATAATCGAGTTAGTATAAATAATAATAACGCGTGTTGTTTTATTTATTTATTTATTGTTTTACTATTTTTGTTTTTATTAATGGTTGCAACTTGGCTTGTTACTATACTAAAGTTATTATTACTATACTAACTACCGCTACAATTTTCTACTTTTACATACTATATAGATGGTTACCATGCAAATAAAATTATTATTTGCACTAGTGCATGTGACGCAAGAAATTTAAATTTTCACGCGAAGTGTTTTGAATACAAGGACTGTGTGGAATTAAATGGAATAAAACAAAAAACATAACTATACTAAATAAATATCT
>JAJMCY010000136.1:0-17500 GCA_030565755.1 Ascobotryozyma cognata
AAAAAAAAAAAAAAAAAAAAAAAAAAAAAAAAAAAAAAAAAAAAAAAAAAAAAAAAAAAAAAAAAAAAAAAAAAAAAAAAAAAAAAAAAAAAAAAAAAAAAAAAAAAAAAGTAAAAAAAAAAAAAAGCAAAAAGTAAAAACATATACAACATATGTAAAATATTTGATTTATTTATATTTCATACGTTTCTATATTTAATGTTTAATATAATATAATAATAGCATTACTCCAAATATGTAATATAGTAAATTATAATAATAATATAATATAATATAATATAATAATAAATACTATAAATATACAAAAACAATCTTAATACCCTCCATAAAGCTCCTTTTGAGCAATACGCCAAGATTCAGCACAAGATTTAAAATCAGAAAGCACATCCAAACATTGCATACGACCATTCTTTAATGCACCTTGATTTTTTGATAAACAAAATATTAAACGACTTTGCTCTAAAGGACATACAGATTTTGAACTACCAGTAGTATCAACAATTTCTTCTTCAAGTGGTACAACACCACCAAATTTTTTCATATCTTCAACATCATAACCTTCTTGTGCTAACCTAACTTTTGGATTCCATCTTTCCTGACGTGCAGAAATAAAATCATCTGCAGTACCCTTTCCATCACGTACAAATTCAATAAGTTCAACATAAACATTTTTAAAAAAACGTCCTTTTTTATAAGGTTTAGGTGCTGCAGAAAGTTCAGAGTCATAACTTTCATTATCATCATCATTAATATTTTTATTACCATCTTTTAAAACAGATTTTCCTTTAAAGCGTCCATATTTAAAAAATGATGAAGTTAATTCTGGTTCACTTGGTTTCCATTGTTCTGGTACATTTGGTAAAGGAAAAAATCTTGTTCCATGATATCCGCCTACCCAAGGATCATAATAATAATAATGACTTAAAGGTGCATTTGGATCCTTTGAAATACTTCTAAAAAATATTGAATCAGATTCTGCTTGTAAATTTTTATTTTGTCTAAATGGATGTACTTGAATACGTCTAATAAGATTTAATCCTTCTTGGTTAACCCTTTGAAAGGGTGGATGTTGAAATGAATTTGTATTCAAAAATGATGTATTTTGAAATTTTAAATATGGGACGCCATCAGCAATTGTTTGCTCAGCTGAAATATTTTCCAATTCACTCATATTATTATTTATTATTGTTTATTACTATTTATTATTATTTATTATTATACTTATTACAATCTACAATATATTTTCTTTCTATATAGTGTGTACATAGTTTTTTACTATTATATTTGTTTTTCTATTTTTCTATTTTTTTATTATTCTTCTTTTAAATTCATATAATATTACGGTGTAATATTCAATATTTAAATATTATTTTTATGTATTACTATGTAATATCGTGTTTTCTATATTATTAATTTTATGTTTTTGAATAACTATTATTGGTGTACTAGTTGTCTTGGTAACCATTGGTTTTAACTACTGAATAAACTTTAATTTCATTTTAGTATATAATCGTGTATATTATTTATGTGTATGTATAGATATTATAAATATATATTTTTATATATATTTAGATATATTTATATATGTTTATATATGGTTCTATATATATGTATATGTTTCTATATATATGCAATATTAGATACGTAGTAAATTATATCGTTAAAATACATAAAAACAATACAATATAATAGATTATGAAAATAATAAAATATAGTAATTATGTACATACACTTTAATAAATAGTATACTGAATACTTTTGGTTAACTTCATATTAACAGTGAAAAAAGAGAAATCACATTGTGATCGATTTTTAATAATATGATAAAGAATTTTAAAATGTTATTTTAATAGCCATGAAAATATCATGTATTTAAATATGTATGTTTATTCTATCATATAAAAAAAGAGTTTGAAGAAGAGTTTGAAAAAATGTTTGATATATATATATATATATATATATATATATTTATTTAAATACACATATCGTAAATCTAATATTGCTTAGCAGCATCTTGACAAGCCTTAAGAGCATTAAGATAATATTCACAAATTTGCATATTACCACTATTTTGATCTAAACATTTAGTAAGACTTCTAGCATCAGCATCACATGTTTGTACACCATAAGCTGATTGTTGTGTAGAAAGGGCTTGTTGACCTTCTGCTTGTACTTGTTGAGCTGGTTGTTCTGCAGGTGCACTTGATGAACCACCAAATAATGAAGAAATTCCAGCACCAACAGTATGTCCAATAGCAGATCCAATACCAACACCAGCAGCAGTAGCAGCCATTTGTCCAAGTAAACCAGGTTGTTGAGGTTGAGCTACAGGTGGAGCTTGTGCTGTATTTTGATGAGTTTGTTGTGGTGGTGCATGTTGTGTACTAGGTGCTGGCCTATATTGAGGTGTAGAAGAAGGTGCTGAATAAGTACTAGCAGAACGAGTTTGTGTAGGACGAGAAGCTGGTCTAGAAGAACGTTGACGAGGCATTTTTATTATTAAAATTTATTAAAGTTAAATTGCTTAAACAACTAAAGGATGTTATAATATTTAAAAAAAAAAAAAATTAAAATAAAAAATAATTTTAATAAAAGTAAATAAATATAATTATAATGATTTATAAATAAATATAATTATAATGATTTATAAACAAATATATTTACTTTAGTATAAGGAGATTTTTATATAGTGGCGAAAGAAGAGTAAAGAAAAAAAAAAAAAACCCGAAAACGTTACTATGGCAATATACTACTTAATAATCACTTACTACAAATATTAAATCATGTGACTTTATGCCTACCTGGAGCACATTTATTAGCATTATTTATTTATTACCGCAATTTAAATAATTATACAAAAACAAACCTAACAAACTTTACAAACTTTAATTGTTAGTGATTTATGCAACTTTACAATTTATTATGTATTTTCATTATATCTTATAAATTGTATTTATTTAAATTAAAAGATTATACACATTATATAATATATAATAAATATATATCTAATAAGACTAATAGGCATATAATATATTATTATAAATATAATACATATAATTTTTACTTGTTAAATGTAATAGTTGATTAAATATAGACTAATTAAACAGAATATAAAGGTACAAAAGAAAAGAAAATAGAAATAAATAAATATAGATAAAAATAAAGATAAAGATAAAAATAAAAATAAAAATAAAAATAAAAATAAAATAAAAATAAAAATAAAATAAAAATAAAAAATAAAATAAAAAAAATCGTAATTAATTAAGGTATGAAAACTAAATATCGTATAGATAAATAAAAATATAAGTAAAATATTAAATAATAAATATTAATTGTTAAAAGCAAAATCATTAGTAAATTCACTTAAATATATAATAATACAATCAAGTTTAAAAGAACTTGTATTATACAAAATATATCAAAAGTAGAAAAAAAAAAAAAAATCTTAAATAATGAATATTAAAAATTATTAAAATAATCAGAATTAGATCGTAAACAAAATGCTATAATGATAAAACTAAAAAACAAAAATAAATTAAAATAAAAACTAAAATTAAAATAAATTAAATATAATATAAAAAGAATTAATAAATCACATATAATTAATATGATGTAAAGAGCTTTTTTGATCGGGTATTTTTTTTTTCTTTCTTACTTTCTTTAGTCCATTTTTGTATCATTTAAACACCATTAACTGCTGTTGATACTTGAGAATCATGATCGAAAGTTGTCTTTACTGGAGCTTGAGTACGCTTGCGTCTGAAGATAATAAGTCTTTTTCTACCGCTACCAGCATAACCAGAAGAAGTTGAATAGAAGGAATCACTCTTCTCCTTAGAAGCTACAACGAGGTAGAAAATAAAAACGAAGAAAAATAAAAATACGGCACCCCAGCCGAAACCGAGATACCAAGAACCGATGTTTGAAGTTACACCAGCTCTAGTCCAAATACGACGGGCTTGAACACATAAAGCATTTAACATGGCAACAGATAATAATTGGAAGAAAAATGTGATGAATGAAAATGCAGCAACAGTGTTAGCAGCAACATAACTAAAAGCAGCACCAAGAGCTACGAGCCATCCGAGACAACCAAAAATGAATGCAATAATTGCAAAAGGCCATACAAATCTTGAAAGATAAAAGTAATGATTTCTATGAGTGATGAAATGAGAAGGAACACCTTGGGAAGTTCCTAAGTTTTTAACTGGATCAAATCCATAATCAGCTGTAACCTTGCCGCATCCTTTGATTACGCCATCAACAAAAGAACAAGAATTCCATAATGTCCATGCAGTTCGGTCTGGTGCACCTGGTATTTGAGAAGTATCGGCATGTAAATAGAAACCACGGTTTAAGGGTGTTGATTCATTTACACCTCCTAGGAAGTAAAAGATCATTAAAAGTGTGGCTCTGTAATGAGAAGTGCGATGTATTGTTTATAAATAAATAAATATATACATGTATATAAATGTATATACATGTATATATAAATATATATGTATATATTTATTTATTATAACATATACATAATGCACAAATGTTAGAATGTATTAGAAATAAGAAAATAAATACAATACAATACAAACAAAAGTGACTTACCCAGAAAGGATGAAAAAAGGAAAAGAAGTGTATAATATTTGTTTTCCGACACTCATTTTGAAATGTAATGTGTATAAATGATATTAACTAGAAGTTAGATGATGTTAAATGTGGTATAAAATGTAATATAATAAATATATGTAAATATAAATATAAAAATATTAAATAAATAAATAAATATTAAATAAATAAATAAATAATAAATAATAAATAATAAATAATAAATAAATAATAAATAATAAATAATAAATAATAAATAATAAATAATAAATAAATTAATAAATAAATAATAAATATATAATAAATAAATAAATAAATAAATAAACAAATAAACAAATAAATAAACAAATAAACAAAAACAAACAGGTAACAATTAGCGTTAAGTCGCTTCGCTAGTCTTATTTGTCAATAAATATTTTATATTATCCTATTATATTATAATTATTATTATTGTTACTAGTATTACTATTATTATTATTATTATATTAAATTATATTATATTATCATGCTATAATAAACAGCTCATTCCCAACCGTCAATGAAAGCTGGAAAAACAAAGCGAATATTACATAATTCCCTAAACCCTTGTTGATGCTTTGTTTTTATTGTTTTTGTTTTTTATTGGTGTTGTTCGCTAGGCACGGGACACGTATCAAAAAACAATGCAACATAATAAACTATAAAAAATAAACTAATAAATGAACTAGAATAAAATAGAATTAAATTTAAAAATATAATATAATAATAACATAATAATAATAATAATAATAATAATAATAATAATAATAATAAGAATTCAAATAATGGGTATTTATGCTGTTGATAATGTATGTGTTGTATTTCAATACAATGTATATAAAATTGTAAAAATATAAATAAATAATAATTAAAATAATATAATATAATATAATATAATAATCTAATAATATATATTCTTACCGTATTCTATTCAGTAATATTAATAAAAAATAATTAATAATTATTAAATACAATTAAACTGTAAAAGAGACAATACAATATATATATATATATATATATGTGTGTATATGTATGTATATATATATATATATATATATATATATGCTATATTCCTATATATAAATAAATAACTTTAGTAAAAATTTTGCGCGTCTCGTAAATATAATATAATTGCAAATGAGGCTAGAATGAAATAATCTTAAAAAAATTTTAAAAGCTGAATATGCCTTAGTTATATATTTATAGTTTTTATTATTATATTACTCAATGCCTTATATTTTTATTCTTAGTAATATATTATATAATATATTATATAACCAATGACATATTAAATATGGAAAAGGAAATTAATAAATAAAAAATAAATAAATAAATAAACAAATTGTTGACGATCACCAACGACGTAATTTACTGTTCTTACTTATTACATTTACATTTACATTTATATTTTAAATTTTACATTTACATTTTATATTTGTTTGTATCCTATATGATTTTATAACTCTATTTACATAAAAATGAGTACCTAAAATAATATCCTAAATTATTATTCTAAATTAATATCCTAAAATAATATGCTTTAAAGGGTGGTTTTATCACTTTTCAAATCATTTGATGTATACATAAACGTTTGTTGCTTTAAATTTTTCTCTATATTATTGTATACTGTATACTGTATATTATATATTGTATATTATATATTGTATATTATATATTGTATATTATATATTGTATATTATATATTGTATATTATATATTGTATATTATATATTGTATATTATATATTGTATATTATATATTGTATATTATATATTTTTATTATATATTATATATTATATATAATATCTTATAACAATATATTACTATAATATCATATATTATTTACCATGTGTAATGTAGTAGCTATTTTTAGTATGGTCGTAAAAACGCTCGTATTGTAACTGTCCATCTAAATTATTGACTGCTTGAATATGACGTAATTATTTTTTTTTTGTTTTTTTTTTTGTATTATATATAACACATTTCCTATCACTATTAAATATTTAATTCATTTTAAAAAAAAGACTATAATGCCATGGAAACTAATAGAAGATAATTAAATAATAAATATATTCCAATTTATGTAATCAATATATTGACTAAAATATTAGTCATTTTATTTTCTATTTTTTATTTTTTATAAAATTGATTCCTATTGGCTGGAAAAGAAAGAAAGAAAAAAAAAAACTTTTTGTTTGTTATTACTGTTTTTATTTGTTTATTTCTAAATTCGGCTAGTCGGCAAGCTATTATTTATACAACCCCAAAAGAAATTATGACTGTGAAATAAAAAAAAAAAATTATTTAATAATTAAATTTAATACTATAATTAGAACAGCCTCTTTTTTTTTTTTTTTTTTTTTTTATGTATTTAAATAATAAACACGTAAACGTAAGCTTAAACTTAAATATAAATTAAAAACACATTTAGACATTATATTATTAACTATATTTAAAACCTAATTAATTATATAAACAATTATAGTAAATAAGTCAATGAGTTCAGCCACCCTGTTTTTATACCAAAATCTATTGTTCCTTATGTATATGTCTTATCAATTTATTTCCTTTACTAGAAGAATTTATCTTGATTTGTAAACAAGCTGATCCCTTTTCAAGTTAGATACATTTAGAATTTATTTATCACGTAATCCATTTAAAAATATGTAATAATATAATATATGCTGTAAAAACAACTTATATTTAAGCTGTATTGTAGGCAAGTTATTTATTTATTTATTAATTTATTTATTTATTTATTTATTTATTTATTTATTTATTTATTTATTTATTTATTTATTTATTTATTTATTTATTTATTTATTTATTTATTTATTTATTTATTTATTTATTTATTTATTTATTTTTTTATTTATTTATTTATTTATTTATTTATTTATTTATTTATTTATTTATTTATTTATTTATTTATTTATTTATTCATTCATATTTTACTATAATTAATTAAATGCCATACTTTAATATTTAAAAATAAAACCCACCAATTGAACATTTTCATAGAATTAAATTAGATATTAAATACTGTAAATTATAATTATAATACAACAAAGTAAAAAAAAAAAAGAAAAAAAAAACACACACACACATTAAACCCCAATATATTTCATTCTATCCCTTTAATCTCGTGCTTTAGATTCATACTTGCATTGTATAACGTTATTCTAGAATCTTGTGCATTATTAGCAGCCATTATCATTCTATGTGGATGAAATGCAATCGTGGAAACAATCGAATTCCTATTCTGTAAAATTCCAGAATATCCTTTTAAATATGCAGTAGGTCTTCCTGCTGTAGTCCAAACTCGTATACCTTGACCTCCTGTAGCAATAAGTGGAGCATGCTCATGTAAACATGAAGCACGCATTCCCCTACCATGTCCTTGAAATGTAACTACAGGTGAATCAAGCCTTATATCCCATAAATTTACTCGTCCATCGATTGATGCAGAATAAAGTTCTCTATATCCTCCTCGCTGCATATGTGTGTCAAGTACCCATGAACTATGTGCTTTCCAAATTTTAACCATTGCATCTCGTGCATTTAAACGTCTATCATAAACACGCATTGCGCCGTCTCCAAATCCACATACAAATATGTTTCCAGTAACTTGATCTGACGTAAGCGAAGTAATTGGAGATCCTGATCGTGCTGGTATGTCCACCATACATAACTCTCTAGGCGCATCCCATACCCTAATTACCTTTACATCTCCACCAACTAATAATGTCCCTCGTCCTTGTTGCCATTCGGCAACTAATCCTGATGATTTATTTGATGGAAGCATATCAGTAAGTGCTCTCCAAGCACTTACAAGCTCAATTTTCTCTTTATTTTCATAATTCCTGTATAATCTAACTACTCCATCACCTGCTCCTGTTAATAGTAATGGTACATCATCTTCATTTATAAATTTTACCTCTGTAACTTTTGTTCCAACTGGATTAGAGTTACAAAATCGGTTTAATCTCTTGCTTTTCATCCAATCCCAAACTGCTACTCCATCTCTATCATCAATGCTTACAAGATGTGGTTCAAACTGTGCAAACAAAACCTTTTTCGGTTGAGTATAATTATTTAAAACACCAACTTGAGATTGCCAATTTCCAGAAACCGCTAATTCCTTTTGTGGTTGCGTTTCTGCAATAATATGCTCATTTCTATTTCGTCTCCATAATCTCGTACTATAATCTAAAGATCCAGGCTCATCCATCTCTGGATGACTCATTTGAGGTTCCTGGAAATATTCACAAGACCATTCAAAAAAATTTGAAGAAAGCGGTAATGAAATTTTTTCTTTATTCTTATTCTCTTTAAAATTGTCTCTTTTCATTTCCCCATTATTTTCTTTCGAATTTGCTACTTCATCAACATTTTTATGTGCTTTTATTTTAGGTGGTTCATATCTTGGAGTTTGGGGTTTGATCCCAACACCATATGGTACTGTGGTAACTGATGGAGTAGAATCATCTAAATCTAGCCCAACACCTGCAGATTTTTTCGATGGGTACAAACTAGAACTTCCTAAAAAGCCTGATTCGCTGCTAATACTACTTCCCCTACCTATGGTATTGCTATAAGAACTATTATTATTCACAGAGTTAGAAGAAAGAGAATTATTAGAAGTAGGTGAAGGTTGGCCATTTCTAAAGGCAAAATTCTTAATTGAGGTAGCAATAGAAACAGACCTTCGAAGTGTGCTTGATAAATAAGTTTCAGAAAAGTTCCTTGAAATCCTAGGAGCAGTACGAGGTTTCGAAAATGAAGATGATTCAGAAAATCGAAGTTCACTTTGTTCGTTATTTGGTCGTGACTTTTTCAAAATAAATTCAATATTTTGTTTAGCAAACTCCCCCATTGGAGACTCCAATAGCCGTATTAGCAGCCAATCATTTACCATTTCCGCGTAGTCGACAACTTCTTGAAATGGATCAACAGAAAGCATAAGAAGAGCTTTCAAAATACCAGAAAAAGGTGTATTATACGAAAGACAGCTAGAACGAATAGCGCGGATTGTAGATGGATCCTTAATAATACCCACCTCTACTTCCAGTTGATCATACATTGCCACACAAAACTTCGATGCATACCGTTTGACAAACTTTGAAAAAAAGACAACTACCTCTCGTCTCACAATACTAGACCCATCACCAATAAGACTCATAATGTTAATAGCAATATTAATCTCCAAATGCATTGTGTCTTCTTTTATGTTATCCAGAGATTCCCCTAAGAACGTTGTTAATGCCTGGATAGAAGCTGTGCGCACTTCTGGTATAGGGTCAGATAAAAGTCTACATATTCTTTCAGGAGCATTTAATTTAACAGCCATATATTTTGCTTCGTCGTTTTCATCCCATAATGAAGATATACAAAGAGTTACCCATTGACGTAAAAGAGGGTTTTCTGGTTCATCCATATGAACCATACAAGCACTAATTACATCCGGTCCAATACATACACGCTGAGTTGTAGGACATCCATGACAAAATAATGCTATTACAAAAGCACACATTGCCCTGTGCTCTGAAATATTTATATTACTTATGGGAAGACCCTCACGAGGAGCAAGAATATTAATAAAGTATAAGTATCCATTGTCTTTTAGTAATTCAAGTTGAATATTTTTATAATCAACAGACATAATACGTGCCCAAATAAATACAAGAACAGGTTTTAGTTCTTGTGCGGGAGATTGTAGTAGTTTTAAAACATATGGAAAAATCCCAATAGATAAAGCAGAATATACAGCCCATGGTCCTAAATCAAGATATTTACTAAGCAATATTAATGCTCTTAGTCTGTGTACTTGTGAAAGTAAAACTTGAAGAACCACAGGAAGCTGATCAGGTGGTTTTTTAGTGTTTGATCCGTATTTGAGCCATACTTCAAATGCCGTAAGTTGTTCTTCGAAAAATGTCGAACGCTTGTATTCATATTGAGGCCCTCCTTCTTTCTCTGCAGCCATTAGCATGGGAAGCTGGCTTAGACATTTATCTACAGCAAGGTCCCAGGAATCCCACATAGGATGGTTATATGTTTTTGGTAAAGGAGGTTCTGAAATTACATGACAAGAATAAGTACGCATAATACGTTCTGCTAAAAGAAAATTTCTAAATAGTGCCGCAACCATTAAATCTTGTCTAAATAATCTCTTAAAAAGATTGCGCGGCAATAAAGACCATGCAATTGTATCAGTGATTGCCGTAAAAATCCAATTTAATTCTCCAAGCGGTGTACGACGATCTGCCAGTCTACCAGGAATGGAAATATTTAAAGATAAGTCAATAGGAAGAGGAGACTGCAAAACAAACCATCTAATTGCGATTTCAATAGGAGAAGTTAAGCAGCATGTAAATAAATCAGCAGGAAGATCGGGATTCATTGGAAGAGTTTCATTTGCTTGGCATGCAGCGAGTTGTATACATTCTAGATAAGCGGAACCGTTAATGGCGGCATGTGCAGCTGTATTATTTGACGATGAAGGAGATTGTGCTGATTTTTGAGCGTCTTCTTCTATTCGTTTTTGCACAAAACGATTAAAGTTATTAACAATATGGCCTGCCGCATGACAGTCATAAACAAATAAACAGGGAGCACCAAGCCATGACTGTAAGTCGTATAAGGAAACAGGAATATATTGGGTGTAACCCCTATTGAAAACCCATATTTCTCCACTTGCAGTTGGTTTTGGAACACCATGACCATTGTAGTGAAAAAGAATGCGCTCATCTTTAGCAGCACGTCTCAAACCAACGCAAAAACGTTTTGCATCTTCTACGTTGGGGTCAAGACTTTGTTTATAGCGTGTACGAAGACTTAATGTTTCATATTGTGTTTGTAGTTGTTTACCAATTTGTTCAGTTGCTTTTTTGGGGTCATTAAAAGCAGTTGGATCAACCCATGCTTCAAGTTTTGCACAAGGTTGCGTTTTTACTACATCTGGAGGGTCTACACCAATATTTAAGCATAAAACTATTGCAGCTGAGACAGTTTTTTGTCTATATTTCATGCGCCACTCTGGTAAAGTAGGGTCATCCGATATGAATGGGCTTGGGTTTCCTGCGGTAGTATGTCTTTTGTCGTCGAAGTAAATATAGAATATCTTAAGAGTTAGCAGAATAGTAATATAATAATATATAATAATAATAATAATAATAATATAATAATATATAATAATAATAATAATAATAATAATAATAATTATAATATAATAATAATAATAATAATAATATAATAATATATAATAATAATAATAATAATAATAATAATAATAATAATAATAATAATAATAATAATAAAAGTAATAATAAAAGTAATAATAATAATATAATAATATAATAATAATAATAAAAAAAAAACACACCTGAGCTAGTAAGGACATGTATGCATCAGAATTATATTCATCTTCAAAACCATGTCTCATTACAGTATTTTCCTCATAATTTGAAGAGTCATTGTGATCAGGAAGAGGCAATTCATTATTTTGAGAACTAGTTGAACGTTTATGTAAATTTAGCTGGTGAGATCTAGAGAAAAGAGGAGATAAAGAGCCTGAATGTGAATTTTCATTAGAAATTATTCCAGATGTTTTACGTTTAGATAAGGGTGTTGATGGGGAAGCGCCGCCAATTATTGAACCAGGCATTGGCTTAGCGTTAATTAGGACTAAAAGGGGGTTAAAAAGAAATCATATAATATGTTCTAGAACTGTAAATAGTTAGTAAGTATTGAAAAAAAATTTCAAATATATTTGTTATATATAATATGCTAATAAAGTATGCTAACAAATATGCTAATAAAGTATGCTAATAAAATTCAATTACCATATAAAAATAAATATGACTTATATAAGCCAATAAATAACTCCTATCTTTAATTTTCCGAGTCTGCAGTAATTAAAATTACTAAAATTATTATTATTGTAAATATAAAAAATTAAAACAACAGCATATAATTTAATTATATTTTAAAGCCACCAAAAGAATAAACAAGTAAACATACACTAAAAAAAAAAAAAAAAAAAAAAAAAAAAAAAAAAAAAAAAAAAAAAAAAAAAAAAAAAAAAAAGAAATACTCTATTTGCATCTCTAATTTAAAAGAAAAGATAAAATTGATACGAGTTGCTATGGTGATTAGCAATATTTACTTACTGGTTAGGTTAAACTTTACTTTTTTTTATTTTTTATTTTTTATTTTTTAGCGAGTTTTGCATATAAATTATTAACTTTGTTACTTTATATTAGATAGAATTAATTAATTGGTAGAGAAAATTACATTTTCTATTTATTCAATCAATTGGAACTATTAGAGAAATTTAAATTAAGTGATATCAATTGGGTTAAATTAAGGTAATTTATTATCGATTTATGATATTTGAATGAAGAGGACTTTTAAGTTATAATAAATATTGATCGTTTGTTGTTATTAGTTATTATATTATTATATTATTATATTATTATATTATTATATTGCTATATTATTATATTATTATATTGTTATATTATTATATTATTATATTATTATATTGTTATTATTATTATTATTATTACCATTATTAATTCATTACTAATGATAGACATATTTTTGTGGGGTTGGATTCAGTATGGGGCTATATTTAAACAAAAGAGATGTCTCTAAACTAAAAGAGTATAAATACTCATCGACTGATCTTTCCCTGATATCAAAATATATTCTTCGACCGTATTGGAACCAGTTTGTTAAGTTATTCCCAATATGGATTGCGTGAGTATTATTGTTTCAGTTTTAGTTTTTTTTTTTTTTTTTTTTTTTTTTTTTTTTTTTTTTTTTTTTTTTTTTTTTTTTTTTTTTTTTTTTTTTTTTTTTTTTTTTTTTTTTTTTTTTTTTTTTTTTTTTTTTACACTCACAATTATTAACATACTAGACCTAATTTGGTATGAAATCATGATTAAGACAACTCATAAATTTAATCTACTAATATAATAAATATAATACTGTTTAGGTCACTTTGATAGGTTTATCCTTTGTAGTTATAAACTTTTTTACTGTAATTTATTATAATCCAACATTGGATGCAGATATGCCATCGTGGGTTTACTTTTCGTAAGTAAAATTTTCTATTATATATATGTCTATATCTCTTTTTTAATATATTTCTAACAAATAGTGCTGCTGCTGGATTATTTATGTATCAAACATTTGATGCCTGCGATGGATTACAAGCGTTAGTATTTTTGGTTTCCTTTCTGATTTAAATTTTATTCTTTGCTAACTTGTCTTCTATTTTTATATTTTATATCTATTTAGTCGCAGATCTGGAAGCTCAAGTCCCTTGGGAGAATTGTTTGACCATGGTATCTAATATCACTGATTTATTTCATTTGCTAATTAAGAATCCAATTAACTCAATAGGCGTTGATGCAATTAATACCACTTTGGAAGTTGTTATTTTTTCTGCTATCCTTAAGTTTGGATTTGGTTGGAAGTTAATCATATCTCAAGTTGCCAGTGAGTTTTTTCTTTTCAATTATTTTTATTTATATCTGTGTATATTTATTTATCTAACTATTTAGCACTAATGAATTTTTATCTTTCAACTTGGGAGGAATATTATACAGGTTTGTAATTGTATAATAGTATATGCATTAAAGTTTAAAACTTTTTAACTAATGCTTTTATTTTTATTATTAGGAACACTATTTCTATCTTATTTTTCTGGCCCTGTAGAAGGCATTTTATTAGTACTTGGCATTTATATTTACACTGGAGTTAAAGGGGCTTCTATTTGGTCTACTACTGTTCTTGAGTTGATAGATTATTTAGATTTCCTTACAATTTCAGATCAAATTAAAGATGTCATAAAGGATACTACCATGACTGATGTTTATATGTATTTTGCTGGAATTGCTCTTTTGTTTAATATTTTCGCGAGGTGTGTATTTATACTAATTATTTATGAATTTTTTTACGTTATTTTATATTTAATATTTCGGTTTACGATGTGATATAATTATGCGTTATATGGCTTATGCTGATTATTTATTACTGTATATTATATCTTATATTTTATATCTTATATTTTATATTTTATATTTTATATTTTATATTTTTTCTTTTATCTTATATGCATCATTTCCGGATAACTGATCCCTAACATTTACCAGTCTTCGCAATGTAGCTGCCGCAAATAAAAAGAATTCATCTTCATCTCTTTCGTCTGCCTTTGGATTGGGTCCTATGATTATTTTGGTTACTAGTTATGTAGCCTGGTTGGCATATTCACCTGAACTTCTTAGTAATAATGCTGTTGAATTTTTAGTTTATCAAGGTATTATTTTTGCTTTTGTAGTTGGAAGAGTCATTCTCGCTCACTTGACTAAACAAAGTTTCCCATATTTTAGTTCACTCTTATTATTAAATATTATTGGAATACTTTCAAGGGTTATTGGTTTAGATCAAGTTGTGACTCTTCATGTTTTATTAGCTTTTACATTTGGAATTTATGTTTCATTTATAGGGGATGTATTAAATGACATCACAGATTATTTGTGTATAAAAACTTTAAAAATAAAACCAAAAACAAATGAAAAGGTGAAAAGCCAATAGTGTTGTATATAGAATGTTGCAAATAAAAAGATTAAATAGAATTTAATTAAAAATAAAATTTAAAAATTACTAAAAATATAAACGACTAATAATAATAATAATAATAATAATAATAATAATAATAATAATAATAATAATAATAATAATAATAATAATAATAATAATAATAATAATAATAATAATAATAATAATAATAATAATAATAATAATAATAAAATGACTGTGCAGTGCGCAAAGGATTAAAAATTAAAGACTGTATGGCTTTGATTACAAATACAATGATAATTGTCTTAACTTTAGAATGAATATATTGATAATTCAAATTGTATACTAATATGTTAATTATTTTTATTTACACATTTAGAATAAATATTAAATAATAAATATTAAATATTAAATATTAAATAAATGTCACTTCTGTTTTTTAATGCTCATTGATTTTAATTCTAATCGATTTTAAATACTAATTTTAATGCTAATTTTAATGCTAGTTTTAATAATGAATAGTAGTCATATATACGTTCGCACAAATTAGTTAATAGGTTTTTGGCTATTATGTGATTCTCAAATTGTTTATTTTATAAGTTTAATAATTACAATTATACTGGTACTGGTAATAAATATAATTTTACTTCCCCCTACACAATTAAGTCATTTTGGGTCATATTTATTTGGTATTTTCTAATTTTTATTTCATAATTTAATAATAAATATATATATATATATATATATATATAATGGCTTCGAATAATGAAAGAATTAATTTTAATAATTCAAAAAAAAAATCTATGGAAAAGGATATGTCTAATATTAGTCTTTTTGAACATCCACAATTAGGTAATTTATATGGAGTTGATAAATCTTCAGTATTACAGTTTCAATCTATTCCATATGCTATTATTCCAGGAAATGAAAGATTAAAACATTCTATGCTTCTTGACCATATACCAGAAAATCATAGCAGAGTTTTTGATACAAGAGGGTAATTTAATATTTAATATTTAATATTTAATATTTAATATTTAATATCTTTTTTTTTTTAATATTTAATATTTAATTTTTAATTTTTTTAATATTTTTCACTTGTGTGCATTTATTTAAATACTAACTATATTTATAATATATATAGTCCTATACAACCTCAAGAGAAAGATTATTTTGCAATTTATTCTGGACAACAATTTCCTGAAGATGATTTTTTATATTATAATTTTAATGAATATGATTCATTAATTCTTACTATTTCAATTCCAAAGGATATGCAAAATGAAGATAAAAATAACAATTTTAAACATAATAATTATCATAATAAACAAAAAAATCTGATACCAGTACTTGTATATATACATGGTGGTGGGTTCGAAACTGGTGGAGGGGCTTCTTTTGCAAAATCAGATAATTCCTTATATGTAAAAGAATCAATAGAGTTAGGTAAACCAATCATTTATGTAAGCATTCAATATAGACTTGGTGTATTTGGCTTTTTAACTGGGAAAAGTATTGCTTCGGAAAATGCTGCGAAGGGTTCTCCTATTGGTAATTTTGGATTTCATGACCAACAAAATGCTTTAAAATGGGTACATAAGTTTATTTCTGGATTTGGAGGTGATCCAAATAAAATTACAATCATGGGTGAATCTGCAGGTTCTATGTCATGTTATTTTCATTGTCTTTCTCCATCTTCGCAAGGTTTATTTTCGCAAGTTGCTTTCTTATCTGGTTTGGTTTTTCCACAAGGTAGTTTAGAAGAAGCTGAAATACGTTATCAAAATATTTTAAAGAATTTAAATATATCTTCTGAATTAGATGAATCAGAAAGACTTAAAAGACTTCGAAATGTTTCAACTATGGATCTATTTAATGCTGATAAAGCTGTAGGAAGTTTTACATTATCGAATATTTTATCTGGAGATACTCAATTAGATCCTTATCAGTCTTTTGAAGAAGGTTTAAGAAGTTTGGTTGAAAATAAGAATATTAAATCAATATTTAGTTCTTTAATGAACCATGAAGGATACAGTTTTTGGAGTTTAATTTATAATAATGATAATTCTACTAAATTAATATCTCAATTTGAAAAAGCTGCAATTAAAGTAGGAATTAATACTAGTTTAGTTGAACAACTTTTAAAGGATTATAATATTTCTAGCAATTTAGAGCTTGATATACTTAGGAGAAATGCTGGTATATTATATGGTGATTTACTTTTTTCAGTATATTATAATAAGGTTGATAAATTATTCAAACAAGGTAATAATTTACAAAAAAAATATTA
>JAJMCY010000136.1:22500-26705 GCA_030565755.1 Ascobotryozyma cognata
ATTATCATATTATTATGATAAAAATAGCTCAAATCAAACGGAAGTATTACTTTGATTCAAGACTAACAGAGACTAGTGTTGCGCTTGAAGATCTCCTGCAAGCAGCAATGGAACTTGAAGCGATTCAAGAGCAAATGCCTCCTATACTACGTGCTGAGTCAACTGGCAATGGTGGATATGATTCTAAAGTTCTTGCTTTTCAAAGATACTTGCTTGCCTTTTCGTTTGCTGGGGAACGACTTTATATAAACAGATTAATGTCTGTATTTATTAATAAACAAGAATGGAATAACTCCTGTAGGTCAATTTGCCTTGAAGATGCTCATACTATCCTTAGAATGTGTGTTAAAGAGGTCCCATTGTATTACAAAAAGAATTGGCTGATATCTATGTATTGTCTTGTTGCGTCTGTGTATGTTCTTTTAGACATTCTTGATGATCCAGCAGGTGATATTAAAAGTAGATACAGTTGGGTTGAAAATGTAATTCCATTAATGGAAACTCTTAGTAGTTCTAATATAATTGCTCGTAGGGGAATTAGAATTATTAATAGATTAATGACATTGATTATTAATCAAGCACAAGAAGCTAAGCATGGTAAGCTTCCTTTGGGATCGGCAAATAATGATTTATACGAAATTTTAAGAAGAGTTAGTACTTTACCTACTATTAATAAATACTCCAAAGCGGAGAATAATAAATCCCACCCTGATAAAAAGATAGAAAAAAGAAATCTGCAAACAAATGACCAGAAGCATGAAATTCAAGGACAATTACAACATCAAATACAACAGCAAATTCAACAACAAGAATTACATCAGCAAGAATTACATCAGCAGGAATTACAGCAACAACGTCATCGAAATCTTCAACATCAACTTCAACAGCAAGAATCACAACATTTACCTTTATCATCTCCAATTATTTCAGATCAACCTGTAAATCCAAACATGGGTGTACCGTTGGACAATTCACAATTTCAGCAGCCTATGCTTAACCCATTATTTTATACATTAGGAGCTGAAGAAATTGACAATATATTTAACATGGGAGGATTTGAATTTAGTTCTGGTTATTATACCTAATTGGTTACCTTTCATTTTGGATGATAGTTTTATGAAAATTAAAAAGAAAAAAAGAAAGCATTTTGGTAGAGTATTTTGGTTATTATTTTTTTTATTGGTTTATTTATTCATTTACTACTTATATATTAATTTATTTTTTTTATTATTAATCTATTTTTTACTATTAATTTATTGTTTATCTATCATTTATCATTTATCATTCATTGTTTATCGTTTATCATTTATCATTTATCATTCAATTATCATTTCTTTGTCATTCATTTATATGTTTAGGTTGGGATAGCAAAACGATGAGAGTGTATAATATATACATTCAAGTAAATACAAAATTGTTGTATTTTACTTATAGAAGTTTAAAATACACATACACACTTGGAATACATTAGTACATTTATTTTGACTTTCTAAAGAAATCAGAACCTGTTTATGGTTTTTTTTTTTTTTTTTTTTTTTTTTTTTTTTTTTTTTTTTTTTTTTTTTTTTTTTTTTTTTTTTTTTTTTTTTTTGGTATTTTTATCTGTTACAGTTATTAAATATTTTTTTATTTGTTTGTTATTATTATTATTTAGTAATTACATATTATTTATTTATTAATTAATTATTATTCATTTACTAGTTAATTAATATTTATTTATATGTTTATTCACTTTATAGTATATTAATTTACAAACAAATAATCTTTGTAAACCCATAATTTAAAGAAAAATAAACTTTATCAGTTTTAAATCGATCGGTTCAGGCCAGTTTTAACCGCCTTTATAACAATTTAGTCGGTTTAATTATATTGTCTTGAATTGAAATTTCATTTTGATGTTACCCGGATGAAAAAATTTATTACTTTTTCACTATGTAAAGTAATCAACATAGTAAAAAGTGTTAAGCTTTGTTAAATATTTGAATTATTTATATTTTAATAATAAATATTTGATTAAATTTATTTACTCATTTATTATTTATTATAGACAGTACAGTTTACAGTTTACAGTTTATTTTTTTTTTTTTTTTTTTTTTTTTTTTTTTTTTTTTTTTTTTTTTTTTTTTTTTTTTTTTTTTTTTTTTTTTTTTTTTTTTTTTTTTTTTTTTGGTGCTTTTTTTTGGTGCTTTTTCTATTCATAATGTCTACTACAGTTAATAATAGTGGTGACCAACATGATTCAGTTATTGGAATTTCTTTTGGTAATACTTCCAGTTCAATTTCTTATGTAACTAAGGTGAGTAAAGCTCTATTCTATGCAAAATTGTGATTTTTTTTGTTATTATTATTATTATTATATTGTAATTATTGCTAACAAATTTGTGACAGGATGGTAACGTTGAAGTAATTGCTAATGAAGATGGTGACAGAATGATTCCATCAGCTTTAGCATATTTAGATGATGATGAGTTTCATGGTGTTCAAGCAAAAAATCAACTTATTAGAAATCCAGATAATACAGTAATTAATTTTAGAGATTATATTGGAAAAAATTTTAAAGAAATTGATCAAGATAATTCAAAGCGATCAGCAAAACCATTTAATCAAAATGATAAAATATTTTATAAATTGAAAACAAATGCGGAAAGTTCAGATCCAGATTCTATACCTTTAGATGAAGTAGTTATTAGACACTTAAGAAGGTTAAAAAATAGTGCTTCAGATTTTCTTGGAAAAGATGTAAAAAAAGCAGTTATTTCTGTTCCTACAGATTTTACTAAACATCAAAGAGAATGTATTGTTAAATTAGCTAAAGAAGCTGGTTTACAAATTGTTCAAGTTATAAATGAACCTTCAGCAATTTTACTTTCATATTCAACAATTTCTGATGCAAATTTATCTAAGGATAAAATTTCTTTGATCTTAGATATTGGTGGAACTCGTACTGATGGTGCAATAATTTCACTCAGATCAGGAATTTCTTCGATCTTAGTTAATTCTCATGATTATTCATCTGGTGGATTTCAGTTAGATGAAGTTTTGGTTGATTATTTTGTAAAAGAATTTCAAAAAACTTATCCTGATATAAATCCTAAAACAAATACACGTGCTTTGGCTAAATTGTATGCTGAAGCTGATTCAGTTAAAAGAACATTAAGTCAAAGTAATTCAGCAAATATTTCTATCGATTCTCTTATAAACGGTATTGATTTTCATACTACTATAAATAGACTTAGATATGAATTAATTGCTAAAAAAGTTTTGGATAAATTTGTTAATTTTACTGAGGAATTAGTTAAAAAAAGTGGATTTGATATTTATGATATTAATGAAATTATTCTTGCTGGTGGTACTTCAAATACTCCTAAACTTGCTACAAGACTTGAAAATGTTTTCCCTCCCACTACAAAGATCTGGGCTCCAACTTTAGAAGCTAAAGCTCTTCATCCTCATGAGTTAATAACTCGTGGTGCTGCAATTCAAGGCTCTTTACTTAGTGGTTTTCAACCCGAAGAGATTAAGCAAACTTTAGAAAGTGAACATATTCAATCTGCTCCTCATACTACAAAATCTATTGGTCTTGCTTTAAGTGATAATAGTTTTTTACCAATTATTTTGGAACATTCTTCTATTCCTTTTAAACGTTCTATTATTGTTTCTGGTCCTGTTGCTGGTGGTGATGTTCTTATTGATATCGCAGAAGCTGAATCTGAAATAATTGTTAAAAAACCAGAACCAAAGCCAAAGAAAGAGGAAAGCAAGAAGGATGATGAGGATGAAGAAAGTGATTTTTCTGATGAAGAGGAGGAAGAAATTAAAGAGAAAGTTACAAAACCAGCGAAAAAAATTGCATCTTTAGCTTTATATAATGTTAAGCCAAGTTCCAAAATTGAAATCATTGGAAATATTGACTCAAAATGTAAACTTACAATAATTGCTCGTGAGGTTGGTTCTACAATAAGTGCTAAAGTAGAAATACCTGCACCAAACGTTAATAGCACTTAAAAATTGAAAGTTGTTGTGCTATGGACATTTTTTTACTTAAGTAATATATTTATATTTTATATGTTTTATAAATTTATATTATAATACAAGACTATGTACTTTTATAATAAATCAAAAGTTAATTTTCTAAATTGTGTAAACTTGTACGTAAAACAAAAAAAAAAAAAAAAAAAAAAAAAATCCAATTATGCTTTTCCATT
>JAJMCY010000137.1:0-11426 GCA_030565755.1 Ascobotryozyma cognata
TTATTTATCATTGTTATTTATTACTATAATTTAATATTCTTAATTATTAACACTTATATAATTACTAGTCGACCAACAGAATACCTATAATATCGACAAGATGGTATTCAAGCAATATGATAAGTAGACCTATTAGTTCAAATATGGGATTAAAAAAATCATTAGTCAATAATAAAAATTTTATTTTTATTAGAAATATATCTACAGAGATGCGACAAGCAATTGATTCTGCTGTTCATTCTGCACCCGTTGTATTATTTATGAAAGGCACTCCTGCTGAACCACAATGTGGATTTTCAAAGGCTGCAATTGAAATACTCGGTTATCAAGGTGTTGACCCAAATAAATTTTCTGCATTTAATGTACTTGAAGATCCAGATTTACGTCAAGGAATAAAAGAATATTCTGATTGGCCTACTATTCCACAATTATATGTGAATAATGAGTTTGTCGGTGGAACAGATATTCTGATGTCCATGCATCAATCGTGAGTTTTTTTATTTTTTATTTTTTATTTTTTATTTTAATTTTTTATTTCAATATATTCTTCTATAACTTTACTTACTTAATTTCTAACATTTTACAGAGGAGAACTTGCCGATTTGCTTGAAAAGGCTGGTGTTCTTGTTCCAGAAGAACCAGAGCCTAAACCAGAAAAATAATGTGGAGTTTAGTTAATATAATTCCCCAATGTATATAAATAATAATGGTAATTCGCTCAGAAAGTGCAATTTTCGTCATCAATTAAATGGTAGCAAGCTATTTTTAATTACAAGAATGTGCATCGGGTCCTTTGATCTAACCGTATAGTAAATAGCAAGACATACATATATATATAAAAACATAGATATATATATAAAAACAAAGATATGTATATTAATATAAATGTGTATATTAATATAAATATATATATATATGCATATATAAATATTTATGTAACTATGTATATGTATTTAAATAATCAATATATGACTCTTTAAACCTTATATGTATATATATAAATACGAATACTCTATTATTATACAGCGAATGGAATTGCTTCCCAAACGATCCCAAATCCGAAACAGTAAATTAATTTGCTTACTAAGCTCCATTTAATATAAGACCTTTTACCAATTCATCATTGCGAACATATTCATTTTTAATAGTATTTCAACTAAGTTGAGTATGTGAACTTTACTTGAGGAAATCATTATATGGGTAAATAAGTGTAATTTTTATACTGTTTAGTATATTATGTACTATTATTTAATATATTATTAAGGGTAATTTATATTATATAATGTAATATAATATAATATATATTGAAGCAACCGAAATTTCATTTAAATCTGAGGATGTCGAATTAAATGTACAGGTTTACGATGGGTTTATATTTCCTTTACATTTTTAATTACGAGACACTGTATAATAAATAAGTTTTTAGTATGAAAATTAAAATGGAATTAATATTTAAATAAAATTAAAAAAAAAGCAATCTTTGCTCGTTCCCGGAATTTCCCAGATTCCTATTGTTAGTAATGAATCATTAATTAATTGCTGAGAACGAACGAGTATGCTATATATACAGTACCTTCCAATATAATATACGTAAATAATATGCTTAGTAAAATATAGTCCATACAAGTATTATTAATATTTATAATATTTATATATTAAATTTTACTATTATAATAATTGATAGTTGTTTCCATGTATATAAATAATTATTTTATATTCGCATTTTTGTATATTATTACGCAAATTAAGCTTTAAAGAAATTGTTTAGCATAATTTAATAAATATGCTTAAATAACTATAATTAAATGCTAAATATTAAATATTAAATACTAAATATTAAACACTAAACACTAAATACTAAATATTAAATACTAAATATTTTGTCTGTGTGTTTGTTTTATACTGTATAATTAAATTTTTTTTAAATCTTATATTTTGCTTAATGTTCTAACTGTGCATGACTTGTATACGTCATTGAGAAATAAATAGTTTTAATAAGTTACATATTAAATATTAAATATTATATATTGTAAATTGTAAATTGTAAATTGTAGACTGTATTATAATTTGTTGTGTATATTTGATTTTATTAATTATATAATATTTGTAAGATATATACAGAAATTATTTAAAAATTAAAAATTAATATACAAATAGAAAAACATAGAAGAGAATCAAAATGTCAGTTATTTTGGCATCGGCTGGATATGACCACACGATTCGATTCTGGGAAGCATTGTCAGGAATATGCTCAAGAACTATACAACATCCAGATTCACAAGTAAATAGACTTGCAATTTCACCGGATAAACGTGTTTTAGCTGCCGCTGGACATCTTAATGTACGTATGTATGATATTACTACAGCAAATCCTGCACCAACTATGACATTTGAAGGACATACTAATAATATAACGGCAGTTGCATTCCAAGCTGATGGTAAATGGATTGTTACTGGTTCTGAAGATGGTACAGTTAAAGTATGGGATATGAGAGCTCCTACAGTTCAAAGATCATATTCTCATACAGGACCTGTAAATGATGTTGTTATTCATCCTAATCAAGGAGAAATTCTTGCAGGTGATCAAGAAGGAAATGTTTGTGTTTGGGATTTAGGTGAAAATACTTGTTCACATCAATTAATACCAGAAGAAGATGTTCCAGTAAGATCAGTGTCAATTGCATCTGATGGTTCTGTTGTTGTTGCTGGAAATAATCGAGGTAATGTATATGTATGGCGTATGGTAAATACAACTGATCTTACGTCATTACATCCTGTAACTAAACTTCGTGCACATTCAAAATATCTTACAAGATGTCTTTTATCACCAGATACAAAACATTTAGCAACTTGTTCTGCTGATCATACAGCTAGAATATGGAATACGGATACTTTCACTCTTGAAACATCTTTAACTGGCCATCAAAGATGGGTGTGGGATTGTGCATTTTCTGCTGATTCTGCTTATTTAGTTACAGCATCTTCTGATCATTATGCACGTTTATGGGAATTACAATCTTCTCAAGTTATTAGGCAATACAATGGCCATCATAAGGGAGCTGTTTGTGTCGCATTAAATGATGTATGATTTAGTTTATTTGACTTGGTTTATTATGTATATGCTTTTTTTTTTTTTTTTCTTTTTCTTTTTCTTTTTTTTTGTATGCATGTATTTTATATCTACGTTAATTATTTCTGTTTATGTTTATGTTTATGTTTTTGTATAAGTTTTGTGTTTATTAAGAAAGCGATGGAATTTATAATAGATCATTATTACTATCATCATTAGTATTGAGTATCTATATCTAATATTTATTATTTATTATTTAGTATTTATTTATATTTACATTACAACTCTAATGAGACCAACCCAAAATCCAATGAACTAGTATTAGCGTTATTATTAGTATTAGTATTATTAACAGTATAATTCTTATCCTTATATGGAGAATCCTCAACAAGTAAATCATCTAAATCTTTCCTCATCGAATAAGCATTTTCACCATCTCCATAATAAGCATTTTCAATACTGAGTACTTTAAATTGTAAAGTTGTTTGATATAAATGTAAAGCAGCAATATTAGATTGACGAACATGTAAAGATACATATTTTGCACCAAATGTATTAGATAAACAATATAAAGCTTGCTTCATAAGTTTTCCTGCTAAACCTGTACGTCTATAAGAACGCATAACTGATAAAGATGTTACATGTCCATGAGGGACATTATCAGCTGGTTCTTCCTCCATTTTAGCAAGCACATAACCAACAACTCTACGCCATTGAGGTTTAGAAAGATTATAATTAGATTTATTCACTTCATTACTGTTAGGTTTATTTTTTTTAAAAACTTCTTCTGCACTAATTAAAAAATTACTATTAGGATAATAATATTCTAAATAAGCTCCCGGTGCTGATGCTGAACAAGGTACTGTAGCTACAAAGGAAGCTTGTGGCCATGTTAATGCATGGTACAGATAATACCTTAAAACATAGTTTTCAGGTAAGTTAGTAAGATTGCATTCTTGCATTCCCACAAGATCTTGAACACCTGCTCTTCTAATTTCCATTGCTGATTTGTTATTAATGTGTTGCTTAATTAATTAATATTATATTTATTTATTGTTTTTTTTTTTTTTTTTTTTTTTTTTTTTTTTTTTTTTTTTTTTTTTTTTTTTTTTTTTTTTTTTTTTTTTTTTTTTTTATTATTATTATTATTTGTATAGTAGATCAGATCGTATTAAGTCGTATTATAACGTATTAGTAAAATAATTATATACCGGTAATATAATTATAACTAAAATGGCTATTTACACTACAATTAAAGTTTTATTATAAAAGTATAAAAGTATGATACTATATACTAAATTTTAAATTAATGTATTATTTCTATATTATACTTTATATAATATTTAATTTATTATATTTTATAAAATATTTAATTTATTGTATGTTAAAATTAATATACACAAAATATTACATAATATCTACAAATGATATCCATGGGATAGTTATTTATACAATTTATAAGTACATGTTTATTATATTAAGATTTACTATATGAACTATTTATTAGAAAAATTTATTCGGTCATGTGTCCAATTTCCAGGACCAAGATCTTCCAAGCATTCCAAAGATATTATAACAGTCATTTCAGCTTCTCGATACCTACAATCATTAGTAATTTATAACACAATATAAACAGTAAAATTCAATTCAAAAATTAAGCGTACCTTTTCTTTATATCTTTAAACCCATCATTCTCATCCATTATTACTCCCATTTCTGTCTCATCAATTTTTCGTTTTTCCCCTGTATTTATAGATATTTTTTTATAAACTGAATCTATAGCAATATAAATATGTAAATCTTTTTTATCCACTGTTTCTCTAAGAGCCCGCTTAGAAATTTCTAAAATACTGACAAGTTTACTTACTGCATTCCCACATGCTTTTAATTGTATACATTTATTCTGTGAAACTATTTTTACTACGTTTTTTACACGTCTGTTAACCTTATCCCCAGCGTGGATTTCAACTATATTCTGGATCATTGGAAATATAATATTAGATAATATTAGATAATATTATTTATATATATATATATATATATATATATATGTATATACTACACAAATAAATGCAATTATCTATATGTTCTACTGGCTATATTTTTCTGTATATTATTTTATTATCATTGCATTGAATTACATATTACTGCAATTACTTCATTATGTTTCACTATAATAATTTATTATTTTTTATATTATATTATATTATACTATATTATATTATATTATATTATATTATTATATACAATCAATCAATCAATCAATGAAATCTATTCTGTTAAAAAATGATTATAGCGAACATTTAAAACTAAATGTTAACCATTTGACTCGGTTTCTATGGCAATTTACATATTATTATTATAATAGAGAAGAAGAAAAATAAAAAATAAAAATCAACAGACAAGAAAACAAAAACAAAAAAATATTAACAAAAACTTATTATGAGACATCTTCTTTTTGTATGTAATTATATATATGACCATTTAGTTGTCATGACAACAGTGGCAAAGAAAAAAATAAAAAAATAAAAAAATAAAAAAATATTTTATCTGCACGCGAAATGTGCTATATGCGAAAATGATATCAGCTTTTTTAGCTTTTCTTTTTTTTTTAATACAACATAATTGTTTTTTTTGTTTTTCTTAAATATTTGTTTTTATTTATTTATTTATTTATTTATTTATTTATTTATTTATTTATTTATTTATTTATTTATTTATTTATTTATTTATTTATTTATTTTTTATTTTTTATTTTTTATTTTTCTTGCTACCTTTTTCTCATATACAAATGTCATTTTCTCTGTTTAAATTTCCTTATAGAAATACAATTTCATTGTTTTTTTCTACTACATAAACATATTTATGTGCTGTTTTTTTTTTTTTTTTTTATAGTTTAGTTCAGTTTAGCTTAGCTTAGCTTAGTAAATGCTAAATTTTACTATTAATTATTTACCTTTATTAACAAAATGACAAACTCTATAATAAGCTCACGTTCACGATCACGTTCAAGCTCTCCATTAGAAATTCCAGCATTATTGTTGTCACCAACTTCAACTATATCTCCTTTTACGTCAGACAGCGAAAGTACGGATAGTGATAATACTATTATTATAAATAATAACATAGATAATATAGATGATCTAGGTAATCAAAATAAGAATAATAATATAAATACTATGAATATTAATGACACTTTAAATAGTAATAATAATAATAATAATAATAATAATAATAATAATAATAATAATAATAATAATAATTATAATAATAATAATTATAATGATAATAATAATAATAATATTAATAACAATAACAATATCAATTATAACAACAATAAAAACAACCCTAAGGTACCTGAATCAAAACTAAAATCAATAATAGAATCACAATTCAACCTAGAAATATTGCTAAAACATCGCGAACTATCTTTAATAGAAGATGAAATGGCAAAAATTCGCGTCATGATGGTACAACTTAGACAAGCAATTCCTAGTTTAAATAATTATCTCTTGGAAAATGATCATCGACATAAAGAAATAGATGATCTTACTTCAGTTTATATGGCACATTTGTTGGCAACATCTTCAGAATTGGTGAATAAATTTTCAGATTCAAATCAAGCGAATGATAAAACAACCAGTACTCATAAACATCCATACAATTCAAGGTCTCAAACACATCCATCGATAAGACCTGACTATCGGAGGCTTTCAAATGGTTTACCAAGCCTTCCTAAACTATCATCTTCTAGTACAAAATCAAACGATAATATATCGAATTACTCCACAAAGTCAAAATCACAAGAGCCAAAAGCAACCCCTAGTAAGAATCCAAAGAAAAATACTCCACCAAGATGTATATCTAGAAGATCAGATGGCGGTCTGGTTCAGCTTATTTGCCCGGGTTGTCAAAGATCAAACTTTAGCAATTCTTTAGGCTTTATTAATCATTGTCGCTTTGCACATAACATTGAATTTAATTCTCATGATGCTGCTGCAAAATCTTGTGGTATCTTATTACCATTACAGGAACAAGATGACATTGGAAAATCAGTGATAAATTCTTCTAATCAAATAACCTCTGCACTAAATTCGATGCTGCCTTCAACTGTTATTTCTCCTTCACCTACACCTAGTCCTGTTTTACAAACGAAAAAATCTTTTGCGCAATCTTTAATGTCTTCCATAAACCCAATTTCTAATAACAATAATAATACCCAATCCACATGTAAAAAATTAAGTCCAACAATTAAATTATCTTTGAAGGAAAACAAACCAAATATGACACCAAATACATTATATTTAGAAAAACATTTAAACCGTCAAACTGATACTCATGATAATTCAAATGGTTTATTGTCTCCCATTTCTGTTAAAGAGTTGGCAACTAAATCTATGCAACCTGTTTCATTTTCACATCTTTTTCCTGGTGAATCAGATACCGATTTTATTTCCCCTCCTATATCCCCGCAATTAAGTTATTCAGTAAGTGTAAATTCAGCTTCGTTAAATAATATCGAAAGAAGCAGAAATCCAACGGAAACTATAGATATAAATAGTGCTAGAAATATTTCTAAAATTTTGCCTATGTCTACTAATGATTTACTTACAGACTCAACATTAGAGCCTCCGTGCCATTATGATTTTATAAGAGAAGATTCAAAGAAAAAAAGACTTCAAATATTAGCAGCTACAGAAGCTGCGGTTTTGGCTCAAGCCGAAAAACGTAAACGATTATTGAAATCCGATACTGGTGACAATATCAATACTATGAATAATATAAATAACAACAAAGAATATGACAATACCAATTTAAAGATTAATAACACACCATCGAGAATATGTATTAACCTTTCAACTAAACATAGTGGAAGAAAACCATCTAATAAAAAACGAAAAAGGCCGATGCTTGATGCAACGCCTAACTCTAATAATATTTCATCTGCTGCTGCAGTAATATAATTATTCTATTTATTTACCTGTATATACTATTATTAATATAATTACAACATATATTTATATATTTTTATATGTTTCCGCATTGTTTCATTCATATTTTTTGTAAAAAACTTTATAGATTTTCACAAATCCTTGATAATTTATATCTATTCAACGTAAATTAATAAAGCAAAAAAAAAAAAGAAAATTTTAAAACCTATAGAAAAATACTACTTAAAATGAATTACCAATACTAATAATATTATTTATTAACAATCCTTCCGGTATGTTACCTTTTCTACTTTTACGTCGCCATTTATATATTGATAAACGTATAAAATCAATACAGTGCCTTGGATATCCAATAAGCAAAATGTTGGTATGGGATCAGAAGGAACACTATCTATATTTTTTTTTAAAGATTTTTTATCTTTTTCATCTTTTTCATCGGTACCATTTTTAAAATTATTATTATCCAAATCTGTATTATTTTTGTCATTGTTTTCATTATCTTTGTCACTATATTCTTCCTTAGATTGTTTATCTTCAACGACTTCTGGCCAACCCATATACATTGCACCAGTAGCTGAACCTGGATTTAAAAAAAACTTACCTTCTAATTCGTAAGCATCAAATTTATGGGTTCCACCCCAAATAAGTACATCAACATCTAATTTACGAGCTAAACTGTTTAATGCCTCAGGATCACCTCCACAAGGAACAATCGTATGTCCATGAGTAATGCCTATTCGAAGACCAGTTTGTAAATTATTAGAATTATGCTTGTCAACATTTAAAGAAGTCGATTCATTTAGTTTTCCTGAATTATAAATATTATTTGTAGAATTTGAATGTGATGAAAAATTGCCATTATTAGTAGCTGATGAAGTAAATTCTGAAGATGTATTAATAACCTTAGTTAATGGAAGACCTGGAACTAAATCCATATCTCCTTTAACAATTTCAAGTTCAGGTGCAAGTGACCGTAAAAATTCAAAAGTTGGAACATCTGTAAGGTTCCCTAAGCAAAGTGTTTTAGATATTTTTCCTGGTACTAAAAGCTTTTTAAATTTTGCGGGAAGTCCAGATGTTCGATCTGGTATATGTAAATCTCCTATGACTAATATAAGCATTATTAATTAAATAATAATATAGGATATAAAAATACTATCTTCTCTTTTTTTTTTTTTTATTATTTTTTTAGTTTTATTTTATTTTATTTTTTTTTATTACTTTAGTTTGTTCAAAATAAATTATTTATTAAATTAATGATTCTAAATTACTCTACTGTAAAAAAAAAAAAAAAATATTTCTTAGAATATTTTATTAGCTTATATTATATTATATATTTATAAATTTTTGTTCCTTGTTGTCTAATATACTTTTCTGTCCTTTGTTATTTGGATTGAAAATAGTATAGTGGTAATGGTGATACAAATAGATATACTACAATAATTAAATAAAATATCTTTATATACAAATATATAAATATAATTAAATTAAAAATAAAACAACATACATTCTAATAAATTTATGTACATATTTATATAATAAGTTTGGTATATAAAAGAGTAATAATACAAAATATTAATTGTTTATTAGCAAGCAAGTATACTATACTATTGTAGCTAATCGTTGTCGAAATATTTTAAGTAAAAATTTTGTTTAATAGAATATTTAATTAATGAACTAATTATTTAATATATGAATTTATATTTTTCCAAGTGTGTGCTTATTTAAAACTTAAACATGAGATAGTAGACTAATTTATTTTTATTAAAAATAAACTCCAACTTTGTGTTACACTTTTTGCAAAACTTATAATAATTACATTGTAATTATTAGTCTGCAAAAACTTAAGAACTTCTGTTTTTCATGCCCAAATAGTCAAAACTGGTAAATGAGCGAAATAAAGTAAGAAACTTTTAAATATGAATCGAATATAAGTGCAAATATGATATGCAAAAAAAAAAAAAAAAAAAAAAAAAAAAAAAAAAAAAAAAAAAAAAAAAAAAAAAAAAAAAAAAAGAGAGAATTATTCAGTTTCAAGTATGGCTGCTTGATCAATTTTATTCTCCGGAATCGCAATTCCTTTGCCTAAAAACTCTCTTCTTACATCAGTATTTACTTCTGACTCATTTCTGTTTGCTCCTGAATAGCTTATAATTTCTTCTTGATTTTCATTTGACTTTGCTTGACTTTTATTAGTGCCCATAGCTACCCAAATAGCACTTCCCAAAATTAATGTTGACCCAGCAATAGAAAGTAAATCAGGAGTAATACCCCAAATGAGTTTATCGAATGCTAATGCAAAAAACATTTGTAAGTATGTCATATTGAATCCTCTTCCTGCTCTTTCTCGTTGAAGTCCTGCGGTAATGAGAAACTGAAGAGTAAACCCACATATTCCAACAAGAGCGAGAAGTAGCCATTGAAGTGCGTCAGATGGAAAAAGAAAATTAACATTTGGAACAAATAGAATTGCAAAAAAAGAAATTACAGCAGAAGTCATAGCGAAATAGTTAACCGACATCAATGGATGTGCTCGCATTCCGATTGCACGTATCGATGTAAAGGCAAGAGCACCTCCTACAACACCACAAAAAGCAATCACAGTTGCTAATAATCTTTGCCCTGAGGAAACTTCTGGTTGTGCTTGAATTTCCCTTGTAGTGTGCACAATTCCATGAGAAGTTTTTTGAGAAGTAAAATTTCCAAAAAGAAACGCTGGTCTAGCAATAATTATTACTCCAAAAAGTGCTACAAACCCTGCAATTACTTCTCTAATAGTGAATTTTTCTTTTAAAAAAATAAAACAAGAAGCCCCTGCAAGAACTGGCAGTAAAAACGTTATTACAACGGAATTTGATAAAGAAAGATATTCAAGGGAATAATAAAGACCAAATACACCTACAAATCCAAATATTCCGCGAGAAAGAAGCAGAAGTCTAACCCCTTTTGGGCCCAATACAAAATTTGGAACATTGGTAAAATACATATACGATAAAGAAGCAGCTGTGGTAAAGGTCATTCGAACAAATAAAATTTGCATTGCATTAAAAGAAGGATGATAACTTGTTTCTAGAATTCTAGTGCATACGTTCATTCCTGAACCAAATAATTGGCTTAAAGCAATTAATTTTAAACCCGCATTTTTATAAATAATACTCCGCATCCAAGTTGGCCAACTTGAAATCCATTTTTTAAGTCTACTTGGATCTTTATCAACAATTTGTGTTTGATTTATTTCAATGACATCTAAACTATTGAAAATGTCACTTTGTGATTCCAAATCATTTTCTATAGAATTATTTATAGAATTCATCTCTAATTTACCTTTATCATCTAATTCTTCTAGTTCAATTGCATGTACATTTGAAAAAGTATTCATAGAATTTCTATTAAATGTATCTTTA